>JAXGGA010002263.1:0-126887 GCA_038373865.1 Uloborus plumipes
ATGCCCGCCCCCTGGTTGCTGTGCCCGTGGCAAGAGCCACTCCTGCCAACCCCTAGCTACGCCACTGCTAATGGATAATCATATTACCTTTCATATGCTCGTCAAATTTCTAACGTGGGAGACAAAAGCTGATTATAGTGTCAGGATGATTCTATCCTCCATTCGTCCCCTGAGCGGTTCCAATGTGCGAAGCTGTCGGTAACTTTATAACATCCTTCATTTTATATTCTACCTTGAATTTTCAGGAACAGTTTCCCACAAATGACAGGGGCTCCCTTACCATAATGTTGCTTCTCTCTTCCTACATGTTTAGTTCTCTTTTCAGTGAGAGTTTTTGAAGAACCAGGGGGTTAATTTACAATGCGCAAATGTACTACCATGCTTGAAGAAACAATTGAACCCAATTCCCCCACCACACCAACTAACTTACTTACACCTATTTAGTAGCTTTCTAGGATCGATTCCCTATTACAATATTGTTAAAAATTCAGTGATATTTACAGATATTTGGTTTGAAACTTCGTCCAAATTATTTCTTGTCACCCTGTATATTCTAACAATCATGGATAAATTCCACTATCAGAATTCCGGTTTGTTTTTTCGGAAGAAAAAGATGAAAATGTTGCAGTAAAATCAGTTTTCATGGTGTTAATTTTTGTAACTACACATAAGAGAAGGAAAATAATACACATCCCTCTACGTTTATATATCTGCATATGCCGAGTACAAAATTAAAACTCAAAATGTCGCGTAAAAAATTGTTTAACGCAACTTTCAGTGTGATTCTTGGGTCAAAGTTTTAGTCTCAACACATCAGTTACTGCTTGAATCAGTTTTGTTTGATATGACAGATGAAATGACAAGAAATGATCTGTTTGGTATCGACTGAGGCCGGGTAAATTATCCTAATCCGGAAACTGTGAAAGCTTTCATTATTCTTCATCACATGTTTCCTTTTATTTTAAGGGACCAAAAAGAATATTGTTTTTTGTCAAATGTGAAAGATAATTTGAAATTTCCAATTAAAGAAAGAAATAAAGAATTTGATAATATGAATTAGAAGAATGAAAGCTGCAATCGTCCTAGAATGGAACATGCTTCAAACTGCATTTTTTTTTTTTTAAATATATTTTTGAGCAATGACACAAAGATGAAACATAATTCCAATGTAAACAAAGGAATAAAACGGTTTTAAAATGTAGTGCTGCAGAGTAATATTGTAGCGAAATTGTGTGTGTACTTCTCAGTCGTGGCTCAGTGGTCTCACCACGCGGACAACTCGGGTACGAATCCCAGCAAGGGTAAAATGAGCTTGTTTTGTTAAAATTTCCTTTTTACTGTTTCTCGAATGTTCTATTCATTTCTATAAATTTCGGAGTCTGGAAAGTTCTAGACTTTATCTAAGTTGTATATAAGTAGATTCGTTCCTAGTGTTGAATAATTAATCTCGAGTTGAGAGTGTTCTCTTCGTTGGACTTTAACATTGTATTGGTCTACGTGACAATTTTTTTCGATATTAACTTCTCAGGAAAGAAAAAAAATCTAGTTACATTAATGAGAGATGGAAAATAATTTATACGTTTAATAAAGTATCATCCAATTCGTTAAGGAAGGTTAAGATATCAAACCATACCCTTGTTTTGTCTCTCGGGAAACGCTCAAACAAATTCACTTGCCAACTACCAACATAATTAAAAAGCGCAATTTTAAATGGAAAATTTAATAAAAAATGCACATTTTCTGTTCAAAATTATATTCGAAAGTTTTTATTTAATTCTAGGAGCCTAAAGTGCACAATCACAACAGTTACTAATTATTTAAGTGAAGAAATTATTCACAGAGCAACGAGACTTGATTCAAACGACATATCCAGTTCCATCGCTTAATGAATTGCCCGTTTTGCGAGGACTAGCGGGGCCCACAGCTCCCCTATTTCCTTCCCGAGTAGACACGCTTTTTATTTCAACGATTGAATCAGAATTTGGACGCGGGCTCAAATTCTTCCCGCGACCCGTAGGCCGGATCCAGACGCTATGAAGCCTTTATCTCATCAAATGCACTGCAAAAAAAAAAAAAAAAAAAAAAAAAAAAAATGAACTGTTGTTTTTACAGTATAATACTGGCACCCGAGGCTCCAATTTAAAACTGTAATAAACTAAAACCAGCAATTTTAGTTTATTGCCGTAAAATTCAGCTGTATTATACTTTTAAAACAACAGTATAATACTGGCAGCAGAGGTTCCACTTTAAAACTAAAATGCACGGTAATAAACTAAAATAAGCAATTTTAGAGTTTATTACTGTAAAATTAGCAATTTTTAGAGTTTATTACTATAAAATTAGCTGTATTATATTGTAAAAATAGCATTCATTTTTACAGTGTAGATAATCCTCAACGCGAGGAGTAAACCTTTTATGATTTTATTACATAAACTACTTATTCACTTCATACTCCAGATACCTGTAATAATCAAGAGCTGGAAATTCTACCTTTAACACTGTAAATAGAGGACTTCATTGAATTGAGAAAGTAGACTTATGATGTTATAATTTCCCCGCCGGATCCTATGTTACCTTGGGAACAACTTAAAATCGTTACAGTGTGTTGCGTGTACTTGAAAAAATGGATTTGAAAATTATACATTTATTGAAAAAAAGTTTATAAAAAATGTATGACAGCTGGCAAACAGGCCATGAGGAGTGAGTTTCATCTGATAAGAAATAAAAAAATTACTTACGGAAGAGGTTTTTCCATTTTTGCTTGTTACTTTTAATAAAGATCCTTCGTACCCCTGTAAAAATGATAACAACTTAGTAATGAAGACATGATTAAAGATATGAATTCGATTTCTCCTATTTTGGTTAAAATTAATTATTATTACAGGCTCTAATTTCAGCTTTTTAGAAAGCCTGAAATAGCACTTGAAAGTGAAAACCTTTTCATCCGGACTTTCGTTACCCGAATCTTTTCATATGCGGCTTCTATTTTATATCTTTGTTGTAATAAAGCTTTATGTGTTTAAAGTATTAGTTAAATGGGAATAATATCTCAAGGATTAAAAATTTTATTTTGAAGCACGAGATACTGATTTTGTTGGAAAGAAAAATTCATAAAAAGGTCTGTTAACTGCCATTACATTTTAGGCGTGTCGTGTTTATAAATTCGCGACTGAAATTAGAAAAGTATTTTTTTTTTAATTGCACTTGAATGGCCGCAAAACGCGAACACTACCTATAAAATATCAAGTATGCATGATCAATGATCAATGTTGTAACAAGTTGTGAAAACACCTTTTTTCTTTCTTTTTTAACTCCTTATGTTAAGTAAAATATAAAAGATTTAGTTGTCAAAATTATATCTATGAAATGCAATAAATTGATAAAGAATAAAAAGAAGTTTTGTTATATACATAAATGTAGCATTTTTAAAAAGTTATTTATTTCAACTGATGCTGCCTCCGTTATTACTGCTGAATTTAAATGCCCCAGTGGTAAAAAAGATCCCCCACCTGTGAAAAAAAAAAACCTCAAAGAAGTTGTCAGAATGACACTAAATTTAACACACTTACGGAAAGCGTTGATATTAAAAAGTGATTACAAAATGAAAGCGAAATTATCATTTGTTTCAGGATAAATCCCAAACGAATGGAGGTTTCAATACGTTTTTGAGTCATTTCTAGCGTCGATACACGAGAGATACAGGGAAGTTATGAGGCATGGAAGTCTGGAATAATGTCCTTTGTCATTTCGTTACACAGTTACTGTAAACACTCGCATAATTCGACCAAACTCATAGACTGCCCAACTAGTGAAACACTGCAACTTCAAGCCATCTCACTTGTTTAAAATCTACCGCCGAAATTGGTTTCTCAAACGAGAGAAATCAGCTTTCGTAGTCCAATAATAAGACTCAATTAAGGATTTTTGCAAATTTATCTCAAATAAACTAACTAATTCAAATGATTATAAAGATGAGCCCAACTTTTTGAAAAAGTCTCACAATACAATTTGAAATCGCATAAAACTGAAATACGTATAAAAAATGTATTCCTAAATATTCATAACGAAGAGTGTTCTAACTATCCGAGTTAAAAGGAGATTATTATTCTCAACTAAGAGCTATACATTTCAAATATGAGGGTGAACCTATTATTTCGATACGTGCTGTACTGCTTACAGTATGTTAACTCGATTTTTTGAAAGTTTTGGTAAGATAGAAATATCGAAACAGAAAATACACTGCTATTGTCTCTGTCTCTCTCTCTTCTTGTCTCACTGTACTCAGTCCTTCTCTACATGAGCTTTTTTCAGCTTAATTACAAGTTTGAGGCTAGCTACCCAAAACAAAACAGGTTCATGGTAAAAATTAAGAATGGAAGAGGAAAATAACTGAATGTTTTACACAGACCTACTTTCAGCAATTTAGCTGAAAGCTACCATTTGCTGTGGATATTACAGCATAACCCTTTTAAAATGTAATTTATATTGACATTTACATGAGGATAAGGAGATTAGAAAGTTTTCTATGCACTTCAATAGTTTAAAATGATTTATAAGCAGAAGAATCTTTTTTTGCGAATTTTTATTTGGAATGTAGAGGATATTTTTACCATGGTATTTTCAAGTAATATATGAAATGGTGGGTTATTAATCAAATAGCATTGATTTATGACGAGGGTTATGAAGCAAGAACGAAAATCTTAATGATTTTAAAGAAAGTAGATAGTGCTGCGTTTCACGGCAGTCCATATTTTTTCAGTAACTTCTTTCGAAAAACTACTTTTTAGGAGGGGGAGTACTTTATTTCCACCAGACAGAAGAATTTTTGCGAAAAGAAAAAAAATGTGTTTATAGTCTTAATTTCAAACAGGGAAGAGAGAGAAAGCTTAGCAAGTAAACAAGAGACTTAATTTGTTTTTGATACGTGCCGTCTAGCAGGTATCATGTCATATAAGTGGGAAGATCTTATAATGTAAATTTTGTTCTAAAATTTGCATTGCATGTTTCTAATTATCCTGATTCAATTTGGATTTTTTTTCTTTGCAATGAATACTGGCCAATTTTCAGTAATCAGCAAACTGATAATCTCTTCTAATCCTTACTGTACCTTTGATCGATAAGCCGTAGGTGTAAGATGATAATCTACCCAAGAAGCCCAACCACTTTTTAATAGCCTACCCGATGCCGGTGCAATAGCTAGACGTAAACTCATCGCCCAGTTAGCTACGAATAATTCTATCTCACAACTGCAATGCAACGCAACGGCGTCATTTCAAGTACCACAGACAAGTGTCCATGGATGCCGCAGTGATACCCAAAGAGGTACCACTATTTTCAATATAGAGTTCAAAATGACTGAACTCGTGGTGGCAATCAGTAATACCGGACTAAATAAATCTCCCGGGCCTGACGGCATCCACGGTCAAATGATCGAACATCTTGGTCCTTATGGAAGACAGAGGCTCCTAGACATCATTAATTGCTCCTGGAACAAGGGCCGGCTTCCCAGAGATTGGAAGAAAGCAACCGTCATTCCCTTCAAAAAACCTGGTAAAACTGATAGCACCCCAGAGAGTTATCGTCCCATCGCCTTGACAAGCATTGCATGCAAATTAATGGAGAAAATGATTCTCAGAAGACTCTCCTTTTATCTGAATACACACGATCATTTCCCGGAGGAACAATATGGATTCAGGGAGGGCCATTGCACTACAGACCAACTACTTTACTTCTGTCAAAGGATAAGAGACGCACACAACAGAAAACCAACTAATCATACTATCGCAGTTTTCCTGGATTTATCTAAAGCATTCGACAGAGTTTGGAACAACCTTCTAATTTTTAAACTTTATAAAATTTTTGGCATTGGGGGGAGGGCCCTTCCATGGATCTATGATTTCTTGAGAAATAGATCTTTCAGAGTCAAGTTCAATGATTCGCTCTCCGGGAGCTATAGGATATCTCAAGGGGTGCCTCAGGGGTCAGTACTGAGCCCAACTTTGTTTTCGCTTTTCCTATCAGGCATAGAGAGCGTTATCAAGAAGAACAGTGAGGTCGGTGCTTTCGCAGATGACATTGTACTCTGGAAGTCCGATTCAGATCCAATGAAACTGGAGAGAGACATAAATCAAGTAATTAAAGACGTTCAGAATTTCGCCGAAGAGCATAAACTGAGTTTTAACCCTGCTAAGACTACGGTCACCTTCTTCACAACCAACAGAAAGCTATATAATTACCAACCTAACATCCTTTTGAATGATAAAACACTGACTGTGGATAAAAATCCAAAATATCTGGGGTTCGTTTTAGACCCCGAGATATTGGGAAATAAACATATTGATCATATAGTACTGAAAGCTAGAAAACGGCTCAACATCTTAAGGTATATCTCGGGGCGTGATTGGGGTGCAGACGCAAGCACACTCAGGAACACATATATTTCAATAATCAGACCCATCTTGGAGTACGGTGCCCCAATATACTGTAGTGCCTCCGTTACAAACCTTCAGAAACTCGAAAGTATACAGCTCAGCGCAGCAAGGATCATTACGGGACTAAGAAATACTTGCCATAGAGACATAGTGCTCTACGAGGCGGATCTACAGCCCCTTAGCCTTAGGAGACGTGCTTGCCTATCAAAGTACTACAACAAACTCAGGGGACTGGATACCCAAAATCGTACTGCTGCTTACTTCAACGAATGGCGCGACAATCAACGACTCATTAGAAATAGTCCCTTTAGTCAAATGGCTTCTTTTAATCTAGTCGATGGTGTTGTGGAACCACATCATTTGTCACAATGTCTGGACCCAACAGATGATCTGGATGGAGTCTTTTTTCACCCTGAGCTGCCAGTTCAGGTTAACAAACAGACAGACCTTCCTGAATATCTAAGGCAGATAGCATTGGAGAGAATCGGTGATATACCGACAGATGCCGTGCGGGTCTATACGGATGGTAGTAGAGATGATCATCATCGAGCTGGCAGTGGAATTTATATCAAGTCACAAGACCATAACTTAAGGATCCAGATAAGAAACCCGGACGGATGCTCAGTTTTTCGAAGCGAGCTAATAGCCATCGACGAAGCTCTTGCCTCCCTTGTGTCTCTTAAAGATGGAAAAGAGATCTGGATTCTATCCGATAGCAGAAGTGCAATTCAACACTTGGCCAGATTGGAGAGAGTAAGAGATAAGGTGGGAACATCAATTATCAGCAAACTAAAACAACTCTCCACTTCGCACATTATTCACCTACAATGGATTCCCTCACACGTAAATCTAGAGGGCAACGAGATCGCAGATATTTTGGCAAAAGCAGGTGCTTGTGAGCCCACTGCGCAGTCAGCACCGCTAACCTATAGTGAGATTTTCTCAAAGATTAAACACCAAAATGGGATTACTTGGAATGTCCCCCCAGAGCACCACTGGTATCAGCGTCCTCGTCCTGGAGGTTCCCTGGCTCAAGAATTCAATAGACAGGAGCAAACCACTCTTGCCCGCCTTCGTAGTGGTCATCTTAAAACTATGAAATTCATTGGGGGTGCTAAGAGATTTCAAACATGTACCAACTGTTCTGTTCAAGAGGCATCTCCTCTCCACATCCTTGAGTGCCTGGGACTTACCAGACAGGATTTGGCGGACTATCCTTTGCTGGTGTTAGATTTCCTTAGGGTGTACAACATCATGGACCTGGTCTAGCACCGCTGACCAACGGGGGCATGCAACAACACCACAGACAAGTTGTGCACAGGACACTTTAAAAGAATCAAACTATCCCATGATGGCCAAAGAAGCTACAATGCTTCCTCACTGTCCTGATAATCAATTTTCTGCGAGTCATATCTTTCATTTTCCTTCTTAACTGGCTCAATTCTACTACACTATCTACTGCTCTAATCGGCAAAGGTTTTTTACATTGCCGGGGATGTTTTTGGACACCTTTGGTGCTATTTGATTTCTCTGCATTACTTGAAGACGTCTGATAGTTATTCACCTTAAATGAACTTTGATTACATCATTTTCCTTTTCCTTCCATCTGCTTACCTTAGTGTGAAGTGCATCTCATCTTAACATAGCATGGAATTAACCACTTTTCTAGTTTTTCTAACACCTTACCTTCAATGACGTCTTCTTAAATTTCTCCTTCACCTTACATGAACATGAAATTAATCACTTTTGTAGGATGTTTAACACCTTACCTTACTAACATCACCTTAACCTTTGTTGATCTGGGAATTAACCTCCTTTCTAGTTTAGCAATATACCTTTATAAGGGTGCAATAACTTATTTACAAGGGCTTTTTTAAAACTATCCGAAAGGTCGTGAAATAAAAACGACCGATTGCGTGCTGGGCAGATCGATGAAATAGCGAATGTCTCTAGTATACTTGTCGTTTGCTTTAGGCCAGTGTTGTTTTAAGCTTGCAGACTGCGCGTAAACCAGCATCAGTAGAATTTCCAGCTATATGTAAATTTCATGCTGCCCTTCTATTTTTAAAAGCTGAGGGGAAACACAGAAGAAATTCCTCGATAGATGGGGTAATGTGCACTGGACATCTTTCATGAGTCACAGAAATGCGCGTCAATGGTGTAGGACATACGGTACCCGTGATGCACGACGCTGTCCGACAATCACAGTGCGAGCTTAGCTGCTTCTGATTTCCGCTTTCTTTTTTTTTCAAATGGAAATTTGATTTAGACACAAATGACAGCGAGGTGTAGATCAACGAAGAGGATTTCCTACAAAAGCAGCTGAGTGCCTTCTATGACGAGAGCATTTGAAAGTGAGGTACCACGCTACAACAAATATCTCAAAACAGCGACTATGCAGAGAAGTAGCAAGATGATGTATCTAACTATTTTAAAAGAAAGTTCTCATTTCCATTGTGACTTTCATTTTGTGACCCATTGGACTTAGGAAGAAAACAAAAATTGTATCAATTGCGCGTTTTCGTCAGTACAATGGAATAATTTAGTTAGGTTTTGATTATTGTTTTTATTATTTCTTGAAATAACCTAAAATACTATGCAGAACCTCTGTAGTTCTTATAATCTTTCGTTTTAAAAAATAACGTTTAGTTCTAGGGGCTTTTAAAACGAAAGGGTTTGAATTCATACCGTTAACACTTATATTAAATGTTTTCCTACTGTTTAAAAAATTCCTTTAAAATGATCAAACCAAAATAACCTCTAAACATGTTCTGGTTCAAAATATCCGTGTGATAAAGTTTGGTCGAAGTAAATTGGCTTGTTGAATCAGAACTAACATTGGATTCATGTTTAGAGCCCAAGTTTAACGTTCTTCAAATGCTTAAAGTTGAACGAAAAAATATTTGAAGCAAAATCTGAAATATGAAAATATTGTGGGGGTATTATATGTATGTGTATACCGGGCCTATTTTTTTAAATATTAAATGTTTTTTTCCAATCAGTCATTCCTCTAAAAGCTATTAGAAGGGAAGTGAGATACCAGTCGATTGACGGGAGGATAGACCAGTCACATTGCCGTCATTACCGTACCCCTTTGCACAAAGCTTTTTTTAAATTATTTTGTTATTTTTCTAATCTTTATTTATTTATCTATTATTTTCAATTAGTATTTTACTTTTTTAAAAACTTTCAGGAAAAGTAAGATAAAAAGGTGAAGTATTGGAGAACAAAAAACAAATCACACTCTAAATTTTTATTAGTTAATGATTCATAAAACATTGACAAAGCAAAACTTGTTTAAAAAATTGATAAAATTCAGAAATAAAATTACGCTTGAAAAATTTCCCAACGTATAAGAGTTGCTGTACAATAGCAATAAAAACGGAGGAAAATTGAGTGACGGTTGTTTTAGAGTTACTGCAGTGCATATTAAGCGATTCATTACCTATCATCTCTCGTAGCATCCGAACATTGAGTATTTCGAGTTACATCGGTCCGGATAAGTGGGTTTCCACTACTTTCGAAAAGTTCTGGAGCAGAAAGCAAAGACAGAGTTTAGTACTTACCTTATATGCCCGGAAGAGAAGGTAAAGCTCTCGAGGTTTCGCATCCATGGGTAATCCGCTCACAAAAAGGGTTCGCACCTGCAACACACATAAAATGCATCAATAAAGGGACAACACGACGTGGAGAGACATGATCAAAATGATCATGTTTCCTTCAGATACCGAGACATTTTTGATACTTTTAGTCCCGTGGATTGTTTACCAACCATTTCTATGATGATTCCTTCCTCAATCAACCTTGTTGTTGGAAGAGATCGGACGCGAAAAAGAAAGCTCTCCTCAGCAAGAACTTAGCACTTAAAGGATCAATCGGATAGGTTCCATTTTATTCCAAAATGACGCACAAAATGATTTGGTACTTAATTTATTTGTAATTTGCGAGGAAGATGCGTTAAGATCAATTATAGAGTAGGACCAAGGGCCGTCTTAAAATATTAAATCGTTATTCACTGTGGGTGGTTTAAAATTTATTTTTCGAAGGATCAGGGTGTGGTGAACCTCCAGGCTGCACGCACTCCAAGCGACTATACTAACATTAAATTTCCCTTCCACGAGGTGTCAAAAACAACAGCCATGCTGCTGCGTCATCACTCATTCACCGCCTCTCCCTGTTAAAGTGAGCTGCCTGCCACGAGCGCCCCGATGGGAGGTCACGAGAAGTCACTGTGACCTCCCAATCATTTCCGTATTCGGCACATTTTCCTGACGATTCGGCAATTGGAAGACAACAAATTGCAACATTGAGATTATTTGTTCTTTTTAGTATTTTAAAAGGATGCCTAATGTTTTTTCTCACAAAATGTTATGCATGTTCGACATGTGCAATATGCATGCTTGTATTTTATCATTCGGTAAAATTGGAATTTCATTCGGCAAATTGATGATTCCCCCTCCCCTCCCAAAAATTTTAGTTCGGGGCCCCCCTGCTGCCTGCTGCAGGCGTAGCAATGTTTCTAGTTGGTGTTCCGTTTAGTGTTTTAACCCTTTTAAATTGTTTTAAATAAATGTTGAGTTTTTAGTTTATGCAAGTCGTAGATTGAAGTTCTTGAGGCTCCATAGACAGCTCTATTCAACACTTTAACGAAAAAGTTTCAACTGGTTTGCTGAGTAGAAAAATCCAGCAAAAGGTCCATGGAGCCATCTCAATACTAGCTCCAAGAACCTCTCCCCCTGAAATAAGTCCTTGACTAAGTGATACTATTACTATACTCCCATGTTGAAGGCAGCCACTGAAAGCTTGCTTTTGAAAATAGCACTAGCAGAAATGTGTTGTATGATTGTTGTAGCTGTATGACAGACGAAAACAAAAAATCTTTAAGGTTTTGGTAACAGTACAACTGTAAAATTACTGGAAACTTTAAAACCCGTTGATAGATCTCACACATGAAGTCATTTCGCTTTTGGGTCATTCTGTGTGAAATGAGCTAAAATGAGGAAAAAGTAGTGGTCGCATGGTAATAGATTTTAATAAAATTTGGTACACAGGTTCATTTAGTGCAGATATAAAAATATCTAAAAGGTTTTGGCTTAAAACTTTTTATTTTAGGAGTTACATGCAATTCGATATTGGCTCACTTGAACAATGAACACCATTCACACAAATGCTAAATGAGCTAATATTTAGAAAAGTGCTAATTTGAGTCCCAAGTAAATTTTCACTAGTTTTTTAATTACTTGTCAAAAAATATTTTTTCCGCGAAATAAGCTAAATTTTTGCTCTTATTTCATCGACTAGTATCTGGAAAAAAAATTTTTCTTCAAAAACTATTGTTATTATATTTCAAAAATAAAATCGGTAACGTGTCCCCACTAGTAAAGCTTAGCATGCAAACAGGTCATGCGCACTTTCTAACTTCCCAACAAAACGCTCTTGCACAAAAAACGATTCTATTTTAGCTTTCTATTTATATTTCACTTTATGTTTGTTTTAATCGACTTCTGATTTTCTAGCCGATGCAAAATTAACGTGTTCCTCAGTTCCGCCGTCAGAGCGGTAACAATTACTTTCGATCCATTTTCAGACTACCATGGTCATTTCCTGCACAGATGCTACGTGATACGGAATAGCTGGTGTGATATTTTATTGCATTGTAATTAAAAATGTTCATTTCTACATCTAAAATTATTGGTAAATTTTTTAAAAGTCTTTTGATAAAATGTGTGTAATTTAAATCATCAGATCGGTAACACACGCTAAAATGCGCAGTTTTTATTATTTTAAAAGTTATTTTATGTATAAGTATAGTCCTTTATTACAAGTGAAAAAAACCACGTGTTTGATTTTGGTTTAGCGCTATCGACCCGGAAATTAAAAAAAAAAAAAGCTTTGTCGGTTTGTCAGATCGGTAACAGAAAAATAACGAATATGTTACCGAACTGTCACGTTTCTTAGTTATTACAAAGCAAAAAGAATGGGTTTAAGCGATATATATTGAATATTGTTGTTTTTAAAAAACGAAAACCTTTTAGTTTTAGTACAATGGACCCTATTCATATGACGTCATTGCGGGTATTGACCGAGCCTAGCAGACGAAATTCCTGTTCTCTGGTGTCTATTAACGCGCGTAACTTTGCAGCGTAAAAACTCTTATTTCTATTCAAAAAATAAGGCTTTTGGAAGTTTTAACTGAGGAATGATAAAACAGAATGAAGAATGATTCAATTAGAGCGAAATATTATCTTAATGCTTGTATTTGACTGATTGAAAGTCTGTTAGCTCATCATAGGAAAATGGGTAAAAAGTCACGTTGTTTTTCCTCTCCATCACTTTTCTCAAGATTTTCCAGCAATTCTAAGCCGATATAGACCCTACGCATGTTCATTATGCTTATAAATGCCAGTTTTCATTTGTGGTTTGTATGACCTGACAATAGAAGTTAGCAAAATAAGAAAAATTGATACTAGATAATAACTGGATAATAACTAGCATTCTAAATTTGAGTTTCTGATCAAGAAATTAAATTTCCTGCAACTAATTAAAGAAAAACAAGCAGCAGAGTTGTATGTCGAAAAAGTTGAAGTTGTGTGTTGTTTTAAAACAAAACAAATGTTTTATTAGCTTCGATTTGGTGATCTCATAATTTATTTTACCTAAAAACCTTATCGTTCGTTTTTATTTCCAAGAAATGCTTTTTTATTATGAAATTTGATTTTTTAGCTAATATATATATTTTAATATAACTATCGTAATAACTATCGTAAAAAATACAAGGAAATTATATCATTTTTAGAGATGTTAACGAAGACTGAAAGCATAAACTCAGATATGTAGCTCATATTAACATCAGATCTGTAATGGCTTATAAGTGAGTAATCTAAGGAGGGACTAAATGGGTCATTTTAAAAATTTGCTTACATTTGCTGTCCGGAGGTTAAAAAGACAATTTTGAAGCATAACTTATACTTTAAATTCAATGCGAACAATTATTTTCTGCAAGCAATACCCGCAAAAAATTAAATCACCAAAAAATTATTGAAAATTTATTTTTATATAAGTCTTTAAAAAGGAGAATCAAAGCAAAAACGCTTGTCCATTTCCAATTTTTGTAAGTTCAACTATGTTTTTATATACTTAATTGTATAATAAAGTATATACAACAAATTATTTTTATATATTAACTATTAGTACATGATATTCATAATAAATATTGACAATAGTATTTTTTTTTCATTATGAAATGTATGAATATATTTTGTCCGGCAGTTCTTGTCAAGTCCGTTATCCTAAGATTATTTTAGTTGAAAAAGGTATTTATTGCGGTCAAAAGATGGTAACACGTATTCAGTTAACTTAACAAGCTAGTGACGTGACTATTTCGTACCATTTTGGTTTACCTGAGTCGAGAAATGTTGCTGTGGCGTTTCGCACAAGATTTCTTCCAGGTGCGTATTTTTATTCCTTGTCAAGTCTGTTACCAAAAATTTTAGTATTAATTTTTACTTTTTCTCAACTTTTACCCCGAAAAATTGTTTATTTTAGAACTCTAAGAAAATGCATATTGTTGTTCAATATTTAAATTCGATAAACTAGCCATAATTTGACATTTTGGGTTGAAATGTCAAGTCCGTTACTGGTCAAATCCGTTAACAAATGTCAAATCCGTTACCATACAGTTTTTTTTATCAATATTTTAATCATCACAAACATCGTTTTAAATGTCAGAGACGCAAATAATTTCAAATGAAGTTGGTTCTAGGCGCTATGATATAGTTTAAAGTGAGATTTCATATTGATTTTGTATAGTAACGGACGACAATTTTCCTTGCAACTTAAAATTTTACAACAGCATTTGAACACTTAATTAGGCATCAAAGTGTACAACCAATTATTTTTTCACACACCTCAAATATGTGACAAAACATATATTAGTGATTCTAAAAGAAAATAGCAAGTTAAAAAAATTACTGAAAAATTCTGAAATGTAAGCATATGGTGCAAATGACCCAAATAACTTCCTTGACCTCCCCTTTTTATTTTCTTGCATTTAGACCCAATTTAGACTTAGAATCCAATATTAATTTTTTTCTGAAAAAAAAATTTAATCAGGAAACTCCAACTTCAACTTGGCACTTTTCAAAATATTGGCTCAAATGTTGCACTTTTGAATCCTTGTATTTTATTAACTAGTTGATGTAAACACAAAAGTGCCATATATTTGTTATTTTTGGAGGAGGGCAATTTATCGGTTTACAGCAACTATTTTAAAATCATGATAATTAACTGTTAACTGAACTGTAAAAACCAAAAATATTAGATTTTCAACAAAATTGAAGGTTTTAATTTTTTTTCTCACGCAAAAAGGAATTCAGTTGCATAATTTAAATTAATACCCTACAATGTGCTAACTTTCACAGAAATAATACCTTAATTTTAAATGTTAATTTTAATTACTTTGTCTTCAAAATATTTTTTGAACTTTAAGATATTTCGTAAAACGACGATTTTCACCTTCAGGAAGGCACAAAATTTTATATGAAGTAAACTTTGTGGAAAGTGCTCCAACTTTACAAAGATATATAGGGCATTGTGTCTACTATTTGCTAGAAGCTCGACAGTGCCTTTTTGATTTTTTAGCTTTGTATTAGTTGGACAGAAACAGCATTTTCTTTGTATTTCACGTGAAACTCTGGAAATTCAAAAAAGAAAAAAAAACTAGATAAACGACTAAATGGAGCAAAAGCAAGTGTACGAAAAAGAGGCCTTTATAAAATTATTTTTACTGGCTGAACCATAAGGTTTATAGAGCTATAATTTGGTATGATTTTATGCGAGTCTTATATACATACAAAAAAAATTTTCATCAAAATCGGAGGGAGTCAAGTGGGGACGCCTCGTACACTTGACATGGAATGACCCAAGTAGCATCAACTCATCGGATTTTGCTCGGCCGATCAACAAACTCCTCGTAAACTGATCCTGTAACGCACGATGACATCGTTCCGATCAGTATCCGAGCACGGTTTTCGATGAGCTACTTTTCATCGGAAAGCGATATCCTTCCAATCAACTTTCCCGATGAAAATAAGATGAGCTATATTCCATCGGAAAACAATATCCTTCCGATCAAGTTTCCCTAAGAAATTCCTCGGCACGAGACTGTTCTGCTCGTAAATTGCTCCAAATCTCATCGTATTCTCATCGGATTTTGCTGCTCGGATTCTGCTCGGCCGATGAGACATATTGGATCATCGGCCGATGAGAATTTCATCGGGTTTCGATGAATGGCCGATCATCGGCCGATGAGATGATGCTGCTAGGGGACCCACATGTAAATATGTTATGTATATCAGTAAATACTATTTAAATTGGAGTCATGTGAATCGGTTCCCATCCTGCCTATAAAAAGATTACGAGCTCAATGAAAAATCTACAAAATTAAATGCGAAACTACTTTTTTTGAGGCTTCAGTTGCGTTTTTCGAGTCAAGGAAGTTTACTTTTTCTTTGGGGGTGGTGGAAGATTTCAAATATGCCTATAGGGGTGACATGGAGCTAAATTTGGGACTGTTTACAACAGACACATTTGATGTCATTTCAATTCCTCTGTTGCAGCTTCACAGTTAACGCTTTCAACATTTTATACCTAAAAGCACTACGTCTGTTTCTTTTTATGCGTTTCTAATTTGATTTATCAACAAATTGTATGCAGTAACTTTCCTATTATTGAGGAATAAATCAATGAATTAGAACTAAAATGCCCCCCCCCCATCATCATTCACCCACCACGTAGTCAGAAGTCCAATAGAGCGTGGGGGGGGGGGGGGGGCTGGAAATCCGCGCTGTTGGGAATAATCCAGGCTGCAATAGGATGTCTGTCACAGACGGCCCAAATTAAAATGTATATTCATTTTGAATTAAGTCTTTCTCCTACAAGGAGAGGATAGGACTTGGGAAATGAATTTGTGGATGAAACTTTGCGGGATTGTAGTGCATTATGAAAGTAATTGATTGAAAGGGTAAAAGAGCTCATCAGTTCTAAGAAAAACAAAACATCCTTCAAACTTTAGCGCACAGATTACACTAGGTAACAAAAAGCAAACTTTTGTCTGTATTCTGGTTCTAAATAGTCAATTATTGCTGATTTTTTTTTGAGAAAAACGAATATCAAATAATTTTAATCAATTAGCTCTTGTTTTCAAGATGTACTATAGCCCACTGTACACTCTTAAAAGTGTGCCGCTTATATGTAAGGCACAAGAGAATTGTGCCTTATATTACTTACATATCAGAGGCACAAAGCGTTAGGTGCCTTTGATACATACAAAGCACAACGAGATGAACGGCACGGACAGGAAAGCAAAACTTTTTAAAGGCACACTGAATCGGGCGTGCTTTTGAATTCCCACTTTGCAAGTTTTAAGCGGCACATCGTCTATTCACGCTTTGGGTTTGAGGTTATAGCTGATCACGTGGCCCGTATGTTTATTTTCAATGCTGGAGATGGCGGAAAGTTCGTTATCGCAAAAATTCAGGGTTAAATGTATTCTTTCGTCGTTTTCAAGCAATATTATTAGTTTGAGAGAAATAGTTTTATATATTGCATTGTTGTTTGATGCGGATGTAAGAATAGGGAACGAAAATCAAGTTGTAGTGTAGAAATTTGATCGTTCCATGCCTTTCCTTTGCAAGATTCATCGTTTGAAGAAACGGCAAATGAAAAGTCAGTCGGGTGCATTTTGTGCAGAATAAGCATTTTAAGGTTTGCTCTGAACACTTACTATCAGAAGAAGATTTTATTTATCTGTCCATCCATTATGCATTATTAGTTGCCGAGGCATAAACTGATGTTTCAAACGTCTTCCCATGGAAACATCGATAACAAAAAGGGCAGCAAAAGAGTGTGTTAGTGTATTTTTTAAAATCTACATACTCCTTTGCTGATCTTTTTTGTGCTGTAGGGTAGGTGGGGGCAAAGACCTGCACGGGGCAAAGCCCTGCATCGACTTTTTGAATAGACCGCCTTAGATTTGAGAACCGGCCGCCTTGGTGCAGTTGAGG
Organism: Uloborus plumipes; assembly: GCA_038373865.1. Lineage (NCBI taxonomy): Eukaryota > Metazoa > Arthropoda > Arachnida > Araneae > Uloboridae > Uloborus > Uloborus plumipes. The sequence continues at coordinate 17,495 of JAXGGA010002263.1, forward strand.
AATTGCAACAGGTGTCCACCGATAAAAGCTGTAGCGTCTGAGAAGGCAACGGGAGGAGAAAATGAGGTGACTTCGTTTTTCATGGTTTTGATGTAATTTACTTCATACTTCAGTTCAATGTTATGTGAGATAGGGTTTTACCAAACGTATCAATTAATTATCGATGAATAGCACTGTGACTAACCCTTGATGCTGTGGATTGATTTTGATTTTTCTTCTCGTCAACTAGCCCTACCAATCCACCATTTCCCGTACTTCAAACGGGGCAAATCCCTGCAGGTCATTTGGGGCAAGTCCCTGCAACCCTCGAGTGCAGGACTTTGCCCCAGTTAGCACTGGATAATATTTTCGCATTTTTCATTCCATTTTAAGTCCAACTATGAAATATTTATCCTCAACTATTAACCTTAAAAAAATATTTAGGAAGTTTTTAGTACCTAGTAAGTAATTTTTTACTTTCACGTTTTTTTCCGGCTTTACTAGTCTTTTCTAGTTTACTTTTTCAAAGTTACCTATGTATTCAAGCATTTCCCTTTATTTTATGACAAATTAAAAGACTATTTTGAAAGTTTTTGGCAGTAGTATTTTTTTGATTCCATACCTCGCAAATTGGGGCAAATCCCTGCACTGCAGGGGTTTGCCCCATAAACTGGGGCAAAGCCCTGCATTTTTTTTTAATTTATTATTCGGATTATTCCAAAACTAATGATTGGATTTGATTGATGTTTCCAGTATTTGAAGATAAGATCCCAAACTAAAACCCACAACTGAATTTTCGAGTAAATCAGCTCCTGGCTGGTCGCTATGGTGAAAACACCGGAAATTGCAGGGCTTTGCCCCCACCTACCCTATGTTGACATTTCGTGCTACGACAGGTATGTAAAATAGCTCGTCCAATTTATTTCTATTAATGATTTATCAGCGTTATTTTAATTAAAATCTTAGTCTCATTTGCCATAATGGTTTAGTATGTTAGATATTTGATACTGTTTGTTGTTCCGGCAAAAAGCTCCATTGACAAAAGAAGTAATTATTTTTTAGTTGCATGGGCTTTATTATGATAAATATTGTCTCACAAGATTTGGTTGACTTTAAATTTATTGTACTACTTTTTAAAATATAGTAGGATTTAAAAAAAAAATAATAAGTTATGATTTAGCATTTTTTTAAAGTTTAAAATCAATTTTAACTCAATTTGATAATATTTCGTAGTACTTCATCATGATAAAATATAAATTCCAGTGCCGTATTTACGTATGGGCTTAATGGGCTATAGCCCAGGGCGGCACGATTAGGGTGGCGGCACTTTTTCCATGCAAAGTGAAGACCTTTTTTTATTTTATTGTTTTTTTTTTAGACAGCAGGGCTGATCGGCAGCGAGAATTACATCAATTGATTGAATTAAATACTGTTCTTTATTTAATAACGCTGGAATGCTGGTGGAATTTTTCATGCAAAAGTATTGAACCGCAGGGAAAAAAAAGAAAAGAAGATAAGACAGGAATAAGACTAGAAAGATGAGAAAAAAAGACTGCAAGACACAAAAAATTGTTCGTTAAAACCGGGTCTTGCTCGTTAAAACGAATTCTGTTCCATAGACTCAACATTGATCCAACAAAATATTCTCGTTTTCCTCGTTGTTGATTTATAATGATGTAAGAGCAGATTTGTAGTAGTAAAAGTTGAGATTCCCAAAAGACGAATTTTTACCAATTGGCTGATTGTTAACAACCAACCAATTTCATGTTTAACTAACTGTGTAGCCGGGATTTGCACGGTTTACCTTGAAAATACATTTTATGTCAAGTAAATAAAAAAGTTTTTTTTTTTTTACAACTTTGAAATTCAACACCTCAAGGGGGGGGGGGGGCGGCCAGTTTAAAAAGCCCAGGGTGGCCTCACGTCAAATACGCATCTGATAAATTCTCACAAGATTCAGTTGAATATAAATTTGTTGAACTTGTTAAAATATAATAGGATTTTTTTCGGCAAAAATAAGTAAAAAAAGACTATTCTCATAGAAATTGCAGATTCCAAACTAAATATTTATAAAAGAAACTTTGCCTCTGTGCATTAAAGTTTAAATTCACTAATTTTCTGTATCGCAGCATTTATTTATTGAATTTAATAAATTTTAACTTAGTCAATTTTCATGTGACCTTTATTATGGTAAAATACTTTATCACGAGATTCAGTTGACTTTAAATTTATTGAACTTATCTTTTAATGAGATTTTATTACACAAAAATACAACTTTTAGTGAAATTTGTTCGTCAAACAATTTTTCTTTAGCAGGCCGAGTACTCAGTGATCAATTTAAATCATTTTTTGGATTCGTATGACATGTTCGTAGTTATAAAAAACTTATGATGTTTTTGAATTGTAACAGAAGTTTAAATGTGTTTAGATGTGATTTAAGGAATTTTGCAATTTTTATCGAGATTGCATGGAATGATCGGTTATAATCCTGTACGTAATAACTAAATTTGAAACTACAGCATTATAAAACATCAAGTGTTTGTTCTCCCTAAAAAGATACTATTTTGCATAAAAGGTTAAAATCACTCTATATTTTAAAGCATTTCCATTTATTACATTTAATAAATTTTATACCAAAGCAACTAAAACTAAAAATAGTTGAAATATCTTGTTTTGTTCCTATTCTCAATATTGTCTTTCAAAAAGTTACCTTCTAATTAAAATTGAATAAATTCAATCATGTAAAACTACCTTTGTTTCAGGATCAAACTGACAATTTGTTATGAAGTATTTATTTTTGCTATGTCGTACAATGGCAAAAACTGAAGCTTAATAGCATTTTTTTCTCTTATCTTGTCCAATTTTCAGTTCTGTTGACAAGATTAGCGAAAATAAGAGCTTATACAACAATCAAATCAGAAAATGTTTGAAATAAAGTATTATGCACAAGATTTTTATATTCTTTGGGAAACATTTTGTTTTGATATATCTAATTAATGTGTCATGACGAATTAAAACCTAAAAAAAAAGTTTAAAACATGCAAGCACTGGGGTAAAAAATTAAGAAGTTACTATAAACTAACGTTGAAATTCTCCTTAATAAACCATTATTATTATTATAAACCTATAAGAGGCACAAATCCTTTTAAATGTAAGGCACTGAAATCAAAAATCAGAGGCACAGACGTTTTCAAATATAAGGCACTGAAATCTAAAATCAGAGGCACAGACGTTTTCAAATATAAGGCACTGAAATCTAAAATCAGAGGCACAAACGTCCTCAAATATAAGGCACTGAAATCTAAAATCAAAGACACGGTATGTGCCTTTTAATTTCAGAGGCACAAACGGTGCCTTTCATTTTAAATGTGCCGCTTAATTTTCAGAGGCACAAAAATTCAAAATGTGCCTCTTATTTCAGAGGCACAGTTTTAAGAGTGTAGGAAGACTCACAATAACCACCCATTGATGTAGAGATTTTTCTCTACATTAATAGCATAAAGGTATTGTAAAACTTCATTAACCACCCATTGAGTTCAAGGTAAACTTAAAAAGAAAAAATATATCCAGTGCAATATACGTAATTAATTAGGTCCCGTGTATTCTTTATCAGAAATCAGCGGCTGTTTTTTCCCTATTCATTTTCTATTGCTTCTTATACGTCAAAGCAGGATCATCTCTTTTCAATCCAGCAGTATTTGGCGAGCATTACCTCAGCTCAATGACCGTAATATCTGCGTTTTACTTGATTTTCATTTTAATCACTCTAAAATAGATTATTAGGTTATTGATTTCAGAAAGGAAAAAAGTTCAATTTAAGAAGAAAAAAAAATAATAACAATTTTAGTAGCGAAATGAAACATAATTTAAAGTGAAATAATGATCCTACTTATGGCTAGATTAGTCATATAAATTCTTGTAGAATTTGATTGACTTATGAATGAAATATAAACACTTTTTATTAATACCTGAAAATTTTCATGAGTTGGGCTAAAGCCCTTCCTGAAATTATCAATTCAACTGTTACGGACACCTAAGTAAAAGATGGCACGCAAAAAACTCGTGAGCTTCGTGTAGTGTGTTAACTCATTTTAATATGATCGAGTATTTAAGAAAAAAATCTTATCGTTGATAAATTAAAAAATAAAAACTCTTTTAAATTAGTTTATCATCGTAACTGTATCGCGATATAATTAGAGATCAGTGAAAATACAGCAGCAAAAAGTTACAATTCAAGTAATATAATAAAAATAGCTGAGACTTGAGATTGAGAGCATTACATGTTTTAGAGATACATACATCTAACAGGTCAAACTAGGGACATTTTTAAAACTTATACGAGCAAGTTTATTTTTTTTAGTCTATTAATAAACGATTGCTTGCCTCTCTTCTATTCTTTATTCAGCTCTTTCTAACAGCTTTTTACAGTTGCCAGATAGCTGAAACTTGAAATTGGAAACATTAAATATTTTATAGATAAATACATAAACCTGGTAAGAGCATTAGCATTTATGGCCATTTTTTAAACTCTAATATGAGCAAGTTTCTTTTTTTTAGTCTATTAAAAATCAATATCTTATCTCTCTTCACTTCTTTCTAATTAACACCTTTTTCCGTTTGCTTGATACTTATGACTAGAATTTTTTTAACTTTACAATCTTACTCTTTATGTCATTAAAATTACAACTGCAAGGGTTTTAAGACCTTTGTTTTGTGAGTATTGAACTTTTATCATTTAAAAACTTTTCAAATTCTGTCAAAGCGGTTATATTCAAAGTTCTCATTCATCGATTATTTAAACTTGGAATTCAACATGAATTGGAAATGTATTTAAAATTTGATTCAAGAGTAATTAAAAATGACACTCAAAAACTTCAGTCATAATATTTACATTTTTAACAATCACGAACAATTAATGATGGAACGCTCCTCCTTCTTATATAATCGAGATCTTTTAACTGCAGGCATTGATTGCCTTTAGAGCTGCAAAACTTTTGTAAATACTGCTAAACTATGTAAATATAAACGGTGCTGAAAAGTTTGGATGCTTTTTTTCTTTCTTTGGAAATTGCTTGCGCTATTGTCTATTAATCACCCTTCGGGTGCATTATCAAAGACCATATAAAGCTTTGCACTGCTCCCGCGCAAGCATCCATTCTCTCTCCTCTTCTGCCAGGGCGGGGGTTGAGGGGAGGATCATTGGGGCAAAGATCAAAGAAAAAAATAGCGTCAGAGAAGTGAGTTTTATCAGCGGCAGTTTGCTTAGCAAAATGAACGAATAAAATTAATGTCTCAACAAATTCCCAAAACTCTTACAAAATGATTTGTATGTTTGGTTAGAAAACCTTTTCATTTTACAAAATTAACAATGAAATGAAATTGAGCATGAGAGGATTAACCGAATAAGCGATGAGTGCTTTAACTCTGTTTATGAGCGTTTTAATCCAGTATGAGGAATATCCCCTCATCTGAAACCTTAGAGTGAAGGAACAATGAACGATATTAAGAATTTTTCAGCGCAACCCATTGATACACGGCAAATCTTTTAATCAATTAAAACTCCGATTTTACGTTGTCCGTTAAATCCGCTATCCCACTTCGAACGTTATTTTCATCAGCCCTCAAAGCAGATTCTAAAGTAGTTGAAAAATCATATAGAAAAAGAAAAATAAACGTCACCACACAGTTTAAAAGCCGCCTGTGGCAGCTCTTTGAAACTGGTAGCAAACATATTTTTAATTAGAAGCATAAAACTTTGCGAAAAATTTGTTGAAAAAATGAAATAATGAGAAAATTCCCAAAAGACCCTGGGGCCTTCATCAGGGGCACTCCCCTAGGGTAGGGAAAAGTGAAGTGAGATGTTTCTAGCCAGTTGCAGGCAAAACGCCTAAAAAAGATGCAACTTTTAGCCCCCGACATCTCACAGACAAGCATAAGGTCACTAGAAGTCCGAGTCATTTAAGCAAAAAACACCATATATAAGATCAATAAAAACTCAAATAAGTTAATGAACGACAAGAAATTACAAGAAATACAAAAACAAGAACTCTCATCCAACACCGTAAAGAACTGCAAACCTATGGCTTCTTCAATGTGCTACTGATAAGACTGTTTGTCAATTTTGCGGGGTAGCAGTTCTCAGTTAAAGTAACAGTTAGTTGTCTTATTGCCGAGTCTAGATTTGAATTATTGTTGCATATTTTTTTGTATCGTGAAATTTGTGAAATGATAATGTTCTTGAAAACCTTTTTACTTAGACAACTGTGAAAATGGATAAGTGAGTGTACTTTGAAGTTGAAATCTACACGTTTGTCAGAGTGCTAGATTGACACTTTTATTTTCCAATTTAATATAAATGTCTAGAAAAGAAGCAGTGTTGTTAATATTTGTTTGTTTAAGCAAAAGTTCTTTTGGATAAATATCCTTGTAGAGATTATGGAAATTACTGTTGTTAAAAATTACGTCATCATTGTACATGAAGGCCACAAGATCATTATTGATCAGAAAATTTGATTCATAAACGTGTAGAAAAAACATTTATAAAAGCACTGGAAAAAGACGTACCAATCGGAATACCATTAATCTGCTTATAAAAGTTGAAGCCATTAAAAATATAGTTTTCGAAAACACAGAACTAAATTTATCCAGTAGCTTCTTTTAGACCCTATTCAGTCTTCATACTTTTCGGAAAGTTTATTAGAAATGTCTAAAATTAGATGATGGGGAATATTTGTAAAGCGATTTTCGAAAACAAAAGTATTAATACTGTAAATATTGTTATTACGGTTATTTAAGAAGTTCAAAACCTTTCGGTTATTCAAAATGATTAAGTTTTTTTCTTCAGCAATAATATATATATATATATATATATATATATAATTCTAAAATCTAAGGCATTTTTGGGGTGATTGGGACTAAAAAATATCCAGAAAAATAGGCAAATATTTTTAAACAGTAAAACATATTTTCAAGAAAAGATAAATAATCTTTTGAGTCAATAAATTGCTGACGTGAATCGTCAGAGTAAGAGAGAAGGAGGCGATAACGCACTGTCACTTGCTGACACCGACTTTCGGTATAGCTTTTAATCATCTTCTGATGCACTGACAAGTACAAACACATTAAAATGTAAAATAGTTAATCGTAAAAAATGAATTTAATTCTTTCATAGAAGTGGCGTACAAATTTAGAAATCTGGTGACGAGAATGTAACATCCTAGCTTTTTGATTAATTCCTAGTTTACACTTAATTTGAAGTAAAATTAATTGAAGCTATGCAAGAAATTCAAAATTGACTAGTTATATGTGTAACATATAAATCATAACTGAACTAGTAAATTTTTTTACAAACTGTTAAATTTATTTGGGAGGCACCCCCAGCAGGGTGTCTTTCACTATGTGTCGCGCGAACGCCCCCTCCCCTCCCTCAAGGTGATGCTACAGAGTTTGATTACTTATGCATAACTTAATAATACTATGTGAAATTTCAGAAACGATACATTTATATTTTTCAAAATTGAATCGGTGAGTGCAAAAACTACATCAGTCCATAATTTCAAATTTTTCAGGAGAGACAAAAAACATCCTAACTCTTCCAATATTTTAAATAATCGATTGATTTTTTTTCTCAGTCACAAGATGCACATTTGAACTGCTGTCAACAAAAAGTACATTGTTTCTATTAAAATCGGACTTAGGAAAAATTAAAATGTAATTTGGACTGATGTAGTTTTTGCACTCAACCAGTTTTCAGACTTAGAGAAAAAAGTTATTTTGCATTCAAAGTGTATACTTATTTATTATTTCGTCAGAAATGAATAAACGGTTGCTTTAGCATTATAAACAGAAATTAGAAAAGTTAATAAACTCTTAAAAACTTCAAAATCATAAGAAATCAGGATACATTTCTTGTATCCTTGATTACCTGTATTTCATTAAAACAGATTAACAAAAGGAAGGTTATTACAAAAGTTGAGTGGCGGTAGCTAAATCTATACGAATGTAACAGGAAACAAAAAAAGTATAAGTATGTAGTACATCTATTAAAATAGATAATTTTCAATCATTGTGTCACCGTCACGTGAAGTAGTTGGCCAGCCAAATAATTCATTGTAAAACACTTTGTAGTTTTCAGGAATATGTACAATCATTTTCTTGATGTCATCTATTTTTTTATGTTGATTGGTACTTTCCCTGATGGGTAGGCATGATTTGAGGGAAAATCGAAGTCATGGGAAATATGTTTTAGCAGCTGATAGCTGTGTTCTTGAGCCCCGTCGATGAAAGTGTGCTGTGACAACCCCTTTTTCTTCAGAATCATATTTAAACTCTTTGTATCGAGTAGGAGCAAACTTAAAGTTTTCCTCTTTCTCCACACTTTTCCCTCGGCATTGCCTGGCTAAAGGTTTTTTTTTTGTATAAGCCCTTCCACCAATCATCAAAATTTTTGATGTCCAAGGAGAATAACTTAGTTACGTGAAAGCTGCTACTGGACTGTGTGACCAATTCTTCATAGTCATCGAGTGTGTAAATTCGATCATGTTTTTGTATTAACCTCTTAACAGTACCAAAATCCCTATCAGTGGGAAGGAATGAGTGCCCTCGGATAGAATAGTAATAAATATTTTATCGAAACGTCCTGAATCCGTTAAAGCAAGGTAAAATCTTATCACGGGGTGATTTCGATTCTGTCCGCAGGTGCAATCGAAAAAGAGGTAGAGGAATTTAACATTTGATGGGCTGTATGTGTCAATGTATTTCAGTAGCATGCTGCATACATCATTGGCTCCTTTGTGGGCTTCTCCTTCGTGGTACAGGAACAATTCTGATTTATTAGTTTTTAGGTTCTTTATCCCAAAACAATTCACCCAAAGTTGCCTCAAGTAAAAAATGTCCTGAACGGGAATTGCTGGAAGAGGGAGATTTTGCATGAAGTCGAATGAAAGTGCGACTGTGTCTTCACGTTATTCACAAAACTTGGTGACACTTTGAATCTTATTGTAAAATTTTTTTTTCGCTTGTTTTTTTGTGCACAGCAAGCTCAGCAAGAGCAACTTTTTTAGCTGCTTCCCCAGTAGAGGAGCTCTTGATTTTTACATCAAGTTCTTCACATTTTATGCAGACATCTACCTGGGGATGTCCAAAGCGAAATGAAAAGTGATCTTTAAAATAATTGAGATAAAACTCATACTTCACATCCACATCAAGGTTATTTTCTTTAAACAAGGAGTACATTTTTTTCACATCAAGGCGAGCATCAAGATAAATCCTAAATCTTCAGTGCCGTAGTGAGTTCTCTTGGTGGGGAACGATGAAATGTGCTCGTGTATTTTCGAACACACTTCGGCAGAAATCGTATTCTTATTGAAATGTTTGCATCGTTTATCTTCAGGTATTGCAGCCATTATGAGGAGATCAGTGAGCCTTCGAATTCTACCTTCAGTAATGGGGTAAAATGACAAGAATGCTTTCCTACACACATTAACTTTTTCTCCTGCGTAGAATATGAAATATTTAAAACTAGCAGCTACTTTCCTTGGATTTTCAGACCGAGGCCGACGCCGCTTAATGGCGTGTTTTTCAATCAGTTGTTGCAAGAAAATATCTTGCTCATCTTTTGACTTCAACTGATTGAAAGAAACAATGAGTTCAGTTTTTTCATCGTCATTGATCTGAGCAAAGCATTGTAATTTACAGTTACAAGGAGTACCTGTTGGTCTGGGTGAGATACGATGCCCTTTCCAGTTAACATGTTCAACCCCGTGAACTTTTGAGGTTCTTATGAAATTTCTTCGATGTTTGTCGTCATTTCTTCTTCTTTTCTTATTAGCTGTTTCATCACATTCACTGCTTGAGGAACTCTCTGACTCTGACATATTCGATCTTGGAACACGTTTATAGCGATTAAAGCAAAGATAATGCACAAGGAGTGAACGACAGCCCAAAAAAACACGGAGCCTGATTGTGCGAGTAGAAGGTGATGCGCGGAATTCCTGCGTTGAGCGCAAAAACTACATCAGTCACAGGACTGATGTAGTTTTTGCGCTCAACGTTCAAATGGGGGTGCTCGTATCTTTCGAACTACTAACCTGTGTGTCCTGGTTCTTTCACTCAACATGCATCTTGCCTCCCAGAGTTGTTTTCCATCAAAAACGAAATTTCGAATTTTTTGGACTGATGTAGTTTTGATCTCAACGATTCAATTGTTAAATATATTTTGGATGTCACCCTCGGAAGGCTGTCTCCGGCGCAAACGCCCCCTCCCCCAAAACGAAGCTACAATATTTGGAAGACTACAACTTTAAATATTGTGCGACATTTCAGAAAGACAATACTTATATTTTTCAAAAGCGTTTTAACCCTTCACTGCACGGTGTGCCAGATCTGGCACAAACCAAATAAACCCTCATATATTCCTATGATTTTTAAATGCAGTTAAACTGAGCTTTGTGCCCCTTCTGGAACATTGCTATAACAGTGTAGTGTGATTTTTATGCACTAGTTAATTGCACTAGTCTAGGTATTACAGTTCTTGCTTTTGAAAGAAAGAGTGTCTGCATTTCCGTTAGAAGTGTGCTTAGTCATTATTTCCTTTGTTCTAAAAATGTTTAAATACACTTAGTGGAAAGTTTGTTTATACCACTTATGGCACAAAACCCATTGTAGATTATTACACTTATCGGTATACAAAGCATATGCTATGTGCTTTGTGCCTTATATAGAACAAACAATTAAAACATCATTTTTGGTGCACATTTTTAAGTTTAATTTTTTGTTTCATTTTTCCTGAACTCAGGGCTATTTAAAAGGTAAGAAATGATTTTTTTTCATGAAAATATAAAAAATCGTGCAGTGAAGGGTTAAATACATTTCGGGTGCCACCCAACATAAAAAGCATCGCTGGGGGTGGACCGTCTTCCCTGTAGCGATGCTACTGCATAAACATCAGGATTTAAATATTTACATTTTCCGAACCTCTTAAATGCGCTATGGATGTCCCCCCCCCCCTCGCTTCCAGGAGGTCTAGTCTCTGCCCAATTCTTCGCATTCAAAACCAACCCGTGACGTCATTTTAACGTATGTAGCGAGACCCTCTATACTACACTGCAACGTTTCTTGACAAAAACATCGTGACGTCAGCGTGACGTTTGCGTGATGTTAGCCTATAAAAAACAAGCTAGATAAAACGTCACAGCCTACTTGGCGAATTAGAGGAGATCGCTGACAGCTTGTGAGCTCTTATTGGCTCCGCCCGTAATGACGTTCAGTGTCAAGTTAAGTTGCTGTCTAGTATAGTCTCTGCCCTTTTTTTTCCGCACGCAAAATACGTACTCTAAAATGTAAACATACGGAAAATTTACGCCGTCTTCTTTCTGGCGGAAAACCCTTTTGCGTACTTAAAAACCAATATGGATGCCGCGTTAGCTGCGTCGGATTAGCAACTAGAAGACGTTGAAAGATTGGAAACGATTGAAAGAAATGTGTTTAAAGACTAATTCAATGCTTTCGAGCTTTCAGATCGAAGATTTGTTAAACTTTTCAGGTTAACAAAAAATTTAGCGATTGACCTCACGGAAGATATTAAAGATAGTTTTCCCGCCGGAGGACTACCAGCTCACTTTCGGGTAAATACTTTCCTCATTATTTTGCAAACAAAACATCATTTTTAACGCTTTACGTCCATTTATAGAGTAGTAGCAAATCTTGTTCGCGCCTTACGAAAATTGCTGTTTATTTTTTTCGCACAGATTCCTTTTATTCAGCCATATTAAATCAATCAAAAAACGAAAGAAATCTCGACCTGGCCGTTTCAGATTTTCATGTAACTTTCGGGAATCCTACCCTTGAACGTATTAAATCTATATACAGGGTGTCCACTCCAATTGTGGACCAATAGCTAATTTCTAAACCGTTAGAGATAAGCATATAGTTTATTTAGGAAAAAATCTCCAAATTATGAAAGGAGTTTTGGGTCTATTCAATGTTTTTCAAAAAATCAAATTTTGAAAGAGTTACGAAATTTAAATTTTTATACAGCCTCCCAGTCCTATCAATCATATTTAGTAAAATATTCTTGACACTGTAACGTTTAAAACTAAAAAAAATCACTCTTCTACCACAAAAATTGACCGAGTTATGACGTTTTGAAAAATCAAGATTTTGCATTATTTCATGACGTCATCGAGAGATCGCTGAAGGGACCGTATGCGAAATCCTTCAAAATCTTGATTTTTCAAAACGTCATAACTCGGTCAATTTTTGTGGTAGAAGAGTGATTTTTTTTTAGTTTTAAACGTTACAGTGTCAAGAATGTTTTACTAAATATGATTGATAGGACTGGGGGGGTTGTATAAAAATTTAAATTTCGTAACTCTTTCAAAATTTGATTTTTTGAAAAACATTGAATCGACCCAAAATTCCTTTCATAATTTGGAGATTTTCTCCTAAATAAACTATATGCTTATCTCTAACGGTTTAGAAATTAGCTATTGGTCCACGATTGGAGTGGACACCCTGTATATAGATATTAAAAAATCAATTATTTATAATTAATCAGTAATTAATTTCTGAAATTCGTTAAAAAACGCTTTTTTTTTCTTGTTGGCAGTGTTGTAAAATATTATAACTCAAGTTCTATGAGAGGTACAGAGTTGCATATTAGCTCATTTTAATAACAATTATATGCGCTTCAATTTGATATGTAACGACAATATTTCTATGAAAGATTTTCTCACAAAAAAAATAAAATAAATGACACAGTGTCAATTAAAAATTCTGAAAAAAAAAAAAAACTTTAATGTATCAATAGACCTCTAAAATGTTCTGAGTGGCCCACAAAGAAATTAACAGTAATAGCAAATATTGTAGGATAATTTTTGCAAAATATTTGCTTTAAAATGTTACAACTGAAGTATATTTAGAGATTTTTTTTTTTCATTTTATTGAAGTAAATATACTGAATAGAGAAATGGGGTTGAAAACCAGGGAGACCCATGGACCTGCGGGCTCAATCAACAATTGTCAGGGACCGACGAACTAAAAGTGAGGCCCAAAGCCGACAATACTTTAGAGTACCCCTTCTGTGCTCTGCCTTTTCAAGTCACCAAAAAAAAATCTTTTTCGCCGTGGCGATACAAGGGGGGTGGGGGATAATTAAATAATACTCTATAAATGGACGCAAAGCATTAAAAATGATGTTTTGTTTGCAAAATAATGAAGAAAGTATTTACCCATCCCCCCCCCCCCCCCAAGCTCAATGGCGCGAATTCCCTTCCAAAAAATTTTCACAACCCTCTTGTGCTTTTAATTTTTTTTCCTCTTTTTTTACTTTATATATTTTTTAATATTATTTATTTATTTTTTAAATTATAACTATTATTTTTTCATACATAGTCATTTAGGGACACCTCGACACTCAGGAGATATCGACACTTTTAAGGAAATCCCCCAGTAGACCCCCCTGCACCCTGGTGGCGAAAGTGGAAACTGTTGTATTGAAATGACCTGAGAGTGCAGTGGGTCATTTTCAATCGAAGGTGTAGTGAAGTCTGAGATTCATCAAGAAAATAACCATCATTTATGTGTCAGGTAAGTGTTTCATAGTTTATAATGCATGCAGTATAAGATTGACTTTTGTACCAATGATAAATGGGGACGATGGCTTTGATTTTTGGTGATTTTCGAATGGCTGGCTAGTAAGATCAGACATTCAACAACATGGCTGCGCAAGCGAAAAGTTTGCATAACCTGTCAGAGGGCAGTGCTGCCATCTTACACAGAAATGTGTAACTTGGGGAGATCTCGACAGTCGAGTTCTCCCTTATCGGCCTGTCGAATTCTTTCTGATTAGTACATTGTAAGTCTTGTATGCTGATATTTCTTTTCTCGATAGTTTGCGAACAAATTAATATATTTTTCTTCTTTTTTATGATATTTTAGGGTTGAAAATGCCTCGCATTTATGATTATAAAGGAGTACTTGGAAAATGGAAGCCTGAAGATATGGCGGCTGCCATACGAGAGGTGAAATAGAACAAATGCCACTTGCAACTGCGGCCAAAAAATTTGACGTCCCGAGGAATACATTAAGAACCAGGGTACTAACAGGTGCAGTATCAAACCGGCAAATTGGAAAGGACGCAACATTAGACGATGCTATGGAAAAGGAACTGGTTGAACATTTATTACTGCTGGATTCCAAGGGGTTTGGCATGGCCGTAAATGATATTAGGAAACTAGTATTTAAATTTGCGGAGAAAAGGAATCTAACGCACCGGTTCAACAACGACAGCAGCATAGCAGGATATGACTGGGTATATTCTTTCTTAGAAAGACACCCCAATTTGTCAGTAAGGAAAGCTCAAGGCTTGTGCTATGTACGTTCCAGAGGTCTCAATAGAGACGAAGTACGAAAATTTTTTGACAATTTACGGGAAATGTATGATGCGTTGAACCTGTGGGAAGAACCAGCAAGAATTTTTAATGCCGATGAAACTGGACTGCAGCTAATTTTTAAACCTGGTAAAGTGATTTCCTCCAACGGCAAAAAGGATGTGTACCACGCCACGACAGGAGAAATGGGGTCTACTGTTACTGCTATGGTTTGTAGCAGCGCAACAGGAAGTGCCATCCCTCCCTTTGTCATAATGAAGGGTATTAGGAAAAAACCTTCGTATGCCAAAGGTTTTCCAAATGGATCAACTTTAGAGATGTCAGACTCTGGATACATGACCAGCGAAGTATTCAACAAATTTCTTGACCATCTGAACAAATACAGACCAAAAGGCAAATTTTTACTCGTTATAGATGGACACGCCTCTCACTACAAAGATCTGGATACACTGAACAAAGCGTCACTGTTCGGAATTGAGATGCTATGGATGATGCTAACTATGCTGGATGATGCTTGAGATGCTAACCATGTGAGTGCCTCCACATAGCACTCACAAATGCCAGCATCTTGATGTTTCATATTTCAAGAGCCTGAAACATTTTTACAATGAAGCATGCAGGAACTTTGTTCATCACCATCCAGGAAAGGGGATAACCAAAGAAGACTTTTCAGAAATATTCAAACAAGCTTGGAAAAAGTCTGCTACGCCAGGGAACTTTACCAATGGCTTTAGAAAATGTGGAATCTATCCATATAACCCAGACATTTTGGAAGAACATATATTTGAACCTGAACTTATGTCTACAACAAATGGTACCGTTATGGTGCAGGAAGATGATAACATTCGGAGGTCATCATCACCATCCACTTCATCAGCTTCTACATCATTTTCGAGTTTATCTCCTGTACTAGTAGTACAGATACACTCTGTACGGAATAGGAGAAAAAAACAAGAATCGGCCGTTTTAACATCCGTAGAGTACAGGAATCAAATGCGCAGAAAAACACCAACACAGGGATCTAGACGTCCGGGAGGAACTCAGTCCAGTTCCTCGAGAGATCTCCATGATAGTGAAAATTACTGTGGCGAGTGCGGTGGGTATTACTTTGATGATACCGACGGACAGAAGTGGGTGAAATGTGTTGGAGAATGTAATACGTGGTTCCATGAGGCTTGCGTACAAAATGGGAAGGAAACCCAGTTTACATGCAACAAATGTACATAGTTAAAAGGGGCGATATATATTGTTGCATTGTAATATATGTTTATTACGCAAATCTCTCTTTTCCATATTTCACAGAAGTAAAAAAACATTGTTTTGAATTGTACCTGCCAGCACGTAGGTGCCTGTCGAGATCTCCCGCAGTTAAGGGAGAAGTGGACATTTTGCTTTTTTTTTTTTCATAGTATTTATATGACCTATGATGTTTCTCAGGGTAAACCATTACACAGGAATAGTACAGCCTAATAATGGAATAATTGTTTTCTGTAAAAATAAATAATAAAATCCTTAAATATTAACCAGTTATTTATGATTTTTCCTTAAAGTGTCGAGATGTCCCTAAATGACCCTATTAACTTTTTAAAAGTACTAATTATGCACAGAATATAATCGCCTTTTTTCTCTTCCACACATTCCAAGCACACCCACACACACACGAAAAAAAAATAATTAAATAAAAAACTAAATTAATAAATAATTTAAATAAACAAATCAGTTAAAAAAATCCCCCCCCCCCAAAAAAAAATTGTTATCGCAAATTGCGCCATAATCCTCCCTGTGGGCACCCCTGAGGGGGGCGATTTTTGGGGATCATTGTATGGGGCTCTGCAAGGCCCTATGCAAATGCACTGTATGCATTATGTCTAACCCTGATACTGCTTCTTTATATTCATTTTAGCTCAAGAGTTTTATAGCTAATTCTCAAGAAAGAAATCTTTTTTACTCAACATAAAATGAACAAAATAAGAGAATTGCTAATTAAGTATCAAAAGATATTGTTTTTATTTTTCAATTTATGAATCATTATTTTTTTCTTAAAAATACATAATTCTTCAATGCTGTGCATCAGGTTTTAAAAAATTAGGAGCCCCTTAGGAAGATGAGGCTCCAGTCCTAGGCCCAGATGGCCTGTGCCATAATCAGGCCCTTGCAATTGTGTTAATTAGGGCCTGTAGTACTTGTTTTTAATTCCATATCCAGCACAAAATATTTTAAATTAGATTCTGAAAAATATTATAGTGTTATACATATTCAGGAGCCCCGAAGGGAGGTCATGAGAGGTCACTAGGACTCAAAAGTTTTACTCATTCGGTAGGCTTGAACTGACTAGTCGGCAAATTCAGGAACAGTATTAGATTTTTTGTGCAGCTTCAATATCTTCCTGTTTTTACATAATTTTGTTGCCTTTGAAAATAAGAAGATCCGATTTATAAAACTTAATTCGGCTGTTGTCAAATGACCATCATGCTTTAAATTGTGATAGATGCAATATTCTATGATATGTCATACAGTCAATACGCTTTAATCTGTATATATGTTAACAACAATAATTTATAAATCATGAAATCAATTGTTTTGACTATTCAAAATACACTCCCGCTGTTATTTATCTAAATTCCAATATTTGTCAATGATTTTTTTAGTGACACCCATTGTCTTTTCTCATAAGTAATAGTATTTGGTCTGTGTGTATGCAAACAATGGAAAACAAAAGTAAAAGCGTTGTCTGCCGAGCATTGCCAAGTCAACGATTACGATACGCGCCGATTGTAACGCTAATTTTCGATTGGCTGATTTGGATCGGAATAAAGGCGTGGCTTAATATTTTTCAGTACGTTCGTAAACACGCCGAATGTTAACGTACGTTCGGAATATTTGGGCAGAGACTACGCAGTTACCGCACGTACGGTTATCAGCATACGTTACTAGCGTTCGTTACGATGCGTCCGTACGTTGACGTCATGACTAACGTACGTAAATTTAGGGCAGAGAGTATGCCTGCGCAAATGCGCTCGAACTGGTGCTACTGGTTTTGAAGGATTAAATGCATCTGTATAAGTTGAACAAAAAATTCAGAATTGAAGTATCTTTCAGAAATACTTTAAACCATTTTGGTGTCACACTTCACAGGGGTGTCATCCGGCTAACCCCCCCCCCCCCCACATATGGGGTTTTTTTCTTCCTAATTTTCTTTTTTTTTTCCCTTCTCTCTTTTTTTTCTTCTGTTTTTGGTCCGCTCCGGGTATCACCCCAAAGACGGGCAGTACCCGGGGAGGTCTACCCCCCCGGCCCCCGTAGCGAAGCTACTGTGTTATGGGTACTTTGCAAATATTGCGTAACTAACTGAAAATACACGGTCCCCTGCCATGATTTATCACATAAGTATAAACTTTAATTTGCCCTCTTTCGAACCAAAGTAATAGATTCAATTTCTGAGCAATAGTATTAATATTCTACGAACATTTCACAAAAACATGCCCTTACAGATTTTGTATAGAAAATGACGAGTTTACAGAGAATCGCCCATACATATACACTGGCGGAAAAAAAAAATCCCAACACCAAGAAAAAATTGCCGTAGAGTAATGAAATTTGGGTAATGCAATTGTCTAGTTAACATGTTTAATTGATTAAATGTACAAGATCACTGGCTAATTTAAGCTCAAGAAAATGCTGTGCAAATGTGAAATTATGTTAATTTAATAGAGGGTGTAACCTCCAGAATTTTGAAGGCAAGCCTGCAAACGTGCATGCATTATATCATACAGGTGCCGAATGTCACTTTGTGGTATGGTGTTCCATGCTTGTTGCACTTGCTGTGTCAATACTAGGACCGTCATTGCTGAGTGTGGATGATGTTCGAGGTGCCACCCCATGATACGTTATCAATTGGAGACAGACCTGGTGATTTTGCAGGTCATGGTAACATGTCAGCACTCTGTAGAGCACATTGCGTTACAGCAGCGATGTGAGGGCGAGCGTTATCCGGTTGGAAAACGCCTCCTTGAATGCTACTCATGAAGGGCTGTACTACTGGTTAAATTAACAGACTGACGACAAATTTTCAGTCAGTGAGTTTGGGATAACCACAAGAATGCCCCTGCTGTCGTAGGAAATTGCTCCAGAGACCATAACTCCAGATGTGAGTCCCGTGTGTCTAGGCCGTAGACCGCTTGGATGCAGGCGGTCCCCTGGCCTCCTTCTGACCAATATACAGCCACCACTGGCACTAATTCAGAATCTGTTTTCATCAAAAATTACAACAGATCACCACTCTGACTTCCAGTGAGCTCTGTCGTGGCACCACTGCCGTCGGAAAAGGTAATGGTTTGCAGTCAATGGAATACCGGCTACAGGCTGCCTGGCTCGGAGCTGTCCTTGAAGTAAACAGTTTCTTACCGTTCCTTGGGTCACGACGGTACCAACTGCAGCCCAAATGTCAGTCGCAGATGCAGTACGATGCGCCACAGCCGTACGCAAGATTCGGCGATCTTCCTTCTCAGTCATGCCACGTGGCAGCTCGGAACTCGATCTTCTTGAGGTAGTACCATCCCTTGCCCATAGCTTCCAATAATCATGCATGGTGGAAACATTCCCACCCAAGTCTTTCTGCAATATCGCGAAATGAAAATCCACCTTCTCGTAGCCAAATTGTACGACCTCGTTTAAACTCGGTGAGCTGTTGATAATGGCTTCTTCGTCTTCTTAAAAGGTATTCCTGGCTAACATGAACGCAATTCGTCCAATTTCACGGAAAAATAATACACACGAGCTTCACAACACGCTTTTAAAACAAGCCTTATTTGCATGTTCTGAGTGACGCCAGCTGCGCCACACTTATGCGCGGAACACGAAATTTCAATCGATGTCATCTTTCAGTTGTATAAACAAGCCTACCAAATTTCGTTTCTCTAACACAAGTCTTTCTTGGTGTTGGGATTTTTTTTCCCGCCAGTGTATATATATATATATATATATATATATATATATATATATATATATATATATATTTATTTGAAGCATTATGTCCGATATAGGTGAATGTTTGTCATACCTTGAAACTTACAGAGTCATAAACATCTGAAAAGCACCAACCATGTCGCAGCACACCAAAACTCTCGCACATGTTTTCGGAGAAAACATCTTTGAATCCGTGCAAAACATGTGCGAGAACATGACACAGAATTGTTCGATGTTACAACATGGATGTCGATATTCAAGACTCGAAAATAATGTTAGCCTCTTTTGGGCTACCATGTGAGCGTGTTAGTATATTGAAATAAAAGTTTTCCCCTCGGGTCCATAAAGGGCCAAAGTGGCCCGTAATCGAGTTCGCGGGAAGCTAATCGCTTTTAAACTCCGCCGGATGCCTCATTCCATCTCCTCGTGGATCCCGAAGAAAATCAAAGAGTTAATTGAATCCTCCCGAGATAAGGGAGCACCGGAAATTGTGTAATTTATGCGCAACACAATTTTCCACCCCTGTCGTTTTTTGGCATTTTTTTCCCATTCCTCATTTCTGCCGTTTTATTAAGATAATTAGCATTATTCTCGCATTTTACATATCGCTCCTGTTCGTGAAAATGCAATTAGCAGCCCAAGAAACGACATCTTCGCATGACTCGCTACCCTCTCGGAATTTGTTTAAATATGCATACATCATGGCTTCGGCAGCGTAATTAATAATTTGCCTCTCAAAGCGATACTTGATGAAACAAGTAGCCGCGCAAAATTCATGGACTCGAGAGCCATCATTGGAATCAATTAGTAAGCTGCGAGCTTCGAGGGAAAAATGCACCTTGCCATCGATCCGCACTTCCATGAGAACAGAAACATTTTAGAGCTGTTGCTAGATGGCTCCAACGTGAAAAAGTTGCCAAAATTAAATGAAAGAAAGCATTTTTAACGTCAAATGCTGTGTCCAGAGAGATCTAAACCCAATCTTCGAATATGTTCATGCTTTTCCTAAATTGGATTTTGCATCAAATGTTTTTTCGCTTTCTTGTTTAAAATACGTAAAAACAAATGGTAGGCTCCTAGTCTAATTAGTAGTGTTTATTTATCGAGTAGTGCCTATGAAAATCTCTTTTGTGGTTTAAGCAAAAATTCCCAAAAGAATCTTTCTGCAATGGGGTCAGGGGTGCCCATCCCCCCAAGCCCAATGGCGCAAATTACCCCACAACATTTAAAAAACCTTTTTTGTGATTTTTTAATTTTTATTTTTACCCCTCTTTTTAATTTATTTTTTTAAGTATTATTTCTTTAACTTTTTAAATATTCTTTATTTATTTTTTTAAATATAATTTGTTTATTTTTGAAAATTATAACAATTATTTTTTTACACATTAATTTTTCGAAAGTACTAATTATGTGCAGAATATAATCGCTTTTTTTCCCTTACAGACATTCTAAGCGCGCGCACACACACACACATACACACAAAATAAATAAATAAATTTATAATAAAAAAATAATTTAAATTAAAAAATAAATTAATGAATAACTTAAATTAAAAAAAATGAGTAAATAATTTAAAATAAAAAATAATTTAATGAATGATTTAAATAAAAAAAAATTCTAAATAATTTTCATTAAAAAAAAAATAAATCATTTAAATAAATAAATAAATTAGTTTTAAAAAATCCCCCACCCCCGAAAATTTTGATGGCTCAAATTGCGCCATAATCCCCCCCCCCCTGTGGGCACCCCTGAATGGGGTTATTAGTCCTTATCTAAATATTGTAAGAGTTTGGTATACTCAGAAGGACCGCAAAAGACGAGAATCTACAGAAGAAAATGCTTTATCTTAAATATTTTAAAGACAGGTTTAAAACCGCTTCTATTAATCTGTAACTGAACTGAAAAACGAGAGAGCCTTCTGGTTTCAGCAAAAAAGTTGAAACCGCAATAACATTTCAACAGACTGAGTATTTTATAGCTACTAAGAATATTTTGTTAAATAAAAAGCTACCTTTATTATAAAGTGATCAATTTTGTGGTTTGAATTTGTTGAATTTAATTTCTTGACAACCAAATCACCATCTTAAGGCCCTTCCAGATTTCAGGGCGAACCACATTCTAGGCAAGTTTTGTAGCGTCCAGATGGTCCCTTACTCGTGCTCCCCCTCCCTCTCTCTCCGTGCCTTTGTGCTCCAGTCTGTAAATACCTTTAAATGTAAATTACCCCAACTTGAGCTTTTTTAGAAGGCACAAAAATGTTTTGGATTTTACATCATTATTCGCCGTGACCATATAACTTTCTTCATCTTTGGGGAAAATTTACTGAGACTGTCGGTTCTACTTTTTGAAAAAAAAAGTAGAACCGACTACTCTATCGGTACTATCGTTGGTGTTCAAAGAATAAAATTTTATTAGCTTTTTAGAGCAATTTTCAGCTGTGTTTTTGAAGTCTGTTTTACTTTTTTTCTAAAACGTTTTTTGTAATATCCAAACACAATATACGTTGAGCAACCGAGCTTTTTTTCTGAGTTATTGTAATTTTTAAGCTGAATTTAATGGAATAATTATGTTTCCGAAACACATTTTAGATATGCAATACACCGCCAACTCGGCTATTTCGATCCATGGACTGCAGTTTCGTGGTTATTATGCACTCATTAGCATGGAATACGAAACTAGCCGAGTTGGAGGCAAAAATCTTCTTATAAAGCAAAGAGAGCAGAAAAAAACTGGTAGCTAATGTGAAATTAGAACACCAGCGAGCGACCGCACTTGGTACGGTACAACTCGAAAATTTTAAGGCAGAGCCCAAGGTATAAGGCAGGAGGCGGTTACTCATCGCGTTATACCTTGTGCTCTGCCTTAAAATTTTCGATTTGTACCGTACCAAGTACGGTCGCTCGCTGGTGTTCTAATTTCACATTAGCCACCAGTTTTTTTTTTCGGCTCTCTTTGTTTTATAAGAGGACTTTTGCCTCCAACTCGGCTAGTTTCGTATTCCATGCTGATGAGTGTATAATAAGCACGAAACTGCAGTCCATGGATCGAAATAGCCGAGTTGGCGGTGTATTGCATATGTTCCTGACTTAGCCCTTGCTTAGGGGCGGTTACTCACTGCTTTATACATTTTAGATAGTTTGAGAAAAATTGTAAAAAACATGGTAACTCACATACATGCAACTTTTTAAAATGTCAGTCAGTTACCATAATTTAACACATTTCTAAAAATAAACCAAAATGTGATTAAAAATTCAATAATACCATTGAATATCGCTTAAAAAATATCCAGGAGAAAGATTGCTTGTACGACGTATATTTTGCTCTTTGAGTAACAAAATCTAGTAGTTTTGCTTTAAAGATAAGTAATCTTTAAAATTTCTCGTGGAATTGCCCCGGCGTGATTTATCCTTTTACTTTCCGATAAATTTCTTAAAATTACATTTTGAAAGCTTTAATTTAAAAAAATTTCCAAGGGACCATCTCTGGACCAGTGGTTGGAAAAACTACATTTCTTTTGTAACGAACTACAACTACTTTGTTATAAATGTAGTTAACTACAGCTACAACTTTTTTTTTAATGTAGCGACTACAAACTACTTTTTAATTTGTAGTCGCTACTTTGCTACTTTTCAAAAAATAAATAAATAAAAAGCATACACCGTTTGAGGATTGACCGAAAAAATTCGAAAACATTTACATTAATAAATTAGTTTTTAATTTAAACAAAGTTTACATTAATAAATTAACTCATTTGAATATCTTATAGAACTAGGAATTTTCTTTGATTTTAGTTGTTACTTCTCCTTTTTGTTCCTTTTTTTTTCTAAAATTTGTCCTTTTTAGATTTTTTTTTACAATTTTTACGAATGTTTGCCACAAGGATTCAAAAGCTGAAAGTTTGAAAGAATTCCACCTTCAATTTTTTTTTTTTAAATTTCTTGCCAGGAAATATTTAGGAATATGAAGATTGTTTGAAGGAATATAAAAATTATGATGCCAAACAAACCAACGACATCAAACAGCTAGAATCTATTTCTTCAAAATGATGTATCTAAGGATCAGCTCATACTTTTATGGTTTTTATTTCTCATTGGGTCAGCTGCAAGCAAGCTTGTGCAAGTTTTGCACTAGTCAGAGTCAATTAAACCTTGTTTTTTTCCTTCGTTCTCTCTCTTTTTTTTTCATTTATTTATTTTTTTTTATTTAAAAGCAGTTTCTTGAAATCGCTACAAACTACTAATTTTTGTATCGCGCTACTCACTACTCTACTTTTTTAAAAAAGTAGTGCGCTACATTACAAACTACTAAAAAATGTAGCTACTACAGTAGTTTCGCAACTTTTAGCGCGCTACTTCCGACCACTACTCTGGACCTTCCTTTTTCGAACATCATTAAAGGAATACAAAAAAAAAAAGAGGAAAGAAACTTATCCTTTATTTCATCAAATGGTTGCGGGGTGGGGGTGGAGGGATACGATTTCAATAGAGTTCGGATGCGTGAAGTGGGCGCAGTTTTAAAGTTTGGCTTAGAGCATATATAGACGTTGATCCGGATCTGGGCACCTATGCTCTCTTCGATGCCAAACTCTGCACTACTAATTTTCCCACATTTATGCCCAGTAGCCTAAAAACGGGACGTTTGTTAGTTACTGCATACAAAAACCTATAATGGGAATATCATTTTACTAAAGCTGTTTTTCACAAGTTAAATAGTTCTTCTTTTTGAGAAAACCAGTTAGAGCCACTAGTTGGACATCAGAGTTTATTTATTGACAGCTATTTTCAGACAAATCAGTCAAGCAACGATCCAGCATGGGTAGCCACAGAAAGTAAGTTTTTTTTGCGAGCTTATTTTACATAAAATTAAACTATTTTAAAACGATTTGCTTAAAATTGATCATTGATGCCTTCTGTAATGTTACTTTGCAAAAGTAAAGTCAAGTAAGGTCGTATTTTGCTCACATATCTGCAAAATATCCCATAAACAGGACGTTAAATAACTTAAAAAATATGGCAACGGCGAACTATTTTAAGCCTAAAATGTATGTAAAACTAAACATTCCAAGTAAGAGTTTTAAGCAGATAAAGCATGGAAATCGAAAAATTTCGACATAGAGATGTTTTCGAGATAAGTAGGTTCGAGGTTCGAGATAAACAGGTTCGACTGTATCTGATCTGTGCAGGGTCATGTTGAGGTCCCCTCTCATGGCAGCGAGACGATATGAAGGGCGTCAAAGAAAGCGGTGAGCGGAACAGCTGGCAGGAGTGCAATGACGCCCTCCTCCCACGAGTACACGATCCTCGGCGTTTGGAAAGAGGATTCCGACTCCTACATGAAACACGGGGATCCATCTCCTCCCCCGTTCACTCCCTCCCTTTACATCTCTATGCACCCCATCGGCTTCCAGCTCTGAGCTCATTCTTCGCATTTTAAAAGCAGGGTTTCTCTTTGCTATTAATATTTCAGGCACTATTACAGTTTCCGACGCATGTCCGATTTTGGATTAATAACTAGCCGAAATGGGGGAATAATCCTTTCGGCTTCTATTCTGTTTACCAGAGTAGTGGTAGTTTCTATAAAGAAACGATATGTCGCTTCTACACGTTGTTCTTGACATACAAGTGTGTGCAGTGAACTCTCATTTGTTGACTTCAAAATCATTTCGAAAAGGACTAAATTTACGATTAAAACAATTTCAAGTTTTAATTTCGAGTAAGTTTAGGAGCAAGTAAAAATTGTTCACAAAGTTCAGTTTATATCCGAGTGCGTTTGTTTACGATGTTAGTATTTTTCCAGCAGATTTTATTTTTTCTTCAAGCAGCCTTATTCCTTAAAAAGAGGCACAGTAAAACCTGTAAAGTTGACTCAAGTTAACGACCTGTCTATATTGACCGCTATTTGGTAGGTACAGAATCAGTTCTGGATCATGTACATGAACCTCCATAAGTTAAGCACTTGTCTAAGTTGACCGCTAAATCACTACACCGCAAGTGGTCAACTTATGCAGGTTTTACTGTATATTGTACCAGCATCAGAAACGCAATGTACTTAAAAAAAAAAAAAAACTAACATCATAGGTTGTTTTAGGGGACTTCTGCCAAAAAAGCTTAAGTTTTTATGGATGAGGATTGATTCTGTCTTAAACCATTACACTCAGGATCATACAGGATGGACCAAAAGTATTGAGCGCATTCCATACGTAGAAATCAAATAACGAATTGAGGAACGTTTATGTTTCTTTTATGTTCTTTTGAAACGACAACATAAAACACTTTTACACAAGAAAATTGTAAACATTTGAGGCTTTTATTCAGTGAGTGTATCACCCAACTTTGGCGCTCTCTCACGCGCCCTCAAATTGAGGCAGCTTAACTGAATAAAACAACAATCCCCAATCAAAATAACTATAGAGCCTTCATCGTCACTATACATAGTAGGGTGGGTCGAAAAAAATATTTTTTTTCTGATCAATTTCTAATAACACGGAAAACTTGCCTATGGGCATCCTAATAACGGGGAAAAAATATATTAATTACTTTTGTAATCACGCAAGAGCTCTAAAGTTTAGAAAAAAAGAGAGAAATCTGTCATTTTTAAATATGAATATTTAAAAAAAAAATAATTTTTTAAATTTCTAATAGTGCGGAAAACTTGCTCATGGGTATCCTAATAACCGGAAAAACGTTGGATAGAAAAGAGACAGTTAAACTGACTAAAAGAGAAGAAAGAAGAGAAAAACTTTCTATGCATGAATGTAATACTTCTGATCCCGCTACTCCCAGCAGTAAGTCGAGTAAACTTGATCAGAAGACTTTCCCAAGAGCAGACTGTGACAAGAGTTTGGCATTGCCTTCCACATCTCAAATGCGTTCTAAGTTGTCGTGTACTTCCCTATTAAGTATTAAGGTACGGTGTTTCTGACAAGGCCACAGCAGCAATGGCTTCTGGTGTCCTGCATGATTTTGGAATAATCTCTCATTCAGATACGAGTGATTGATTGACAAAGATAAGATTAGAAGAGAAAAAGTGAAGGTTCAAAAAGCAATAAAGGAAAAAGAGCACCAAATCCAGGGACGTCATTTCAAGTTTTTCCAGGGGGGGGGGGCAAAGGGTCCAAACACAATGCACTTTGATCGGAAAACATTAAAAACCACGCCCACTTATATGCACATACATTGATTTCTCAAAGCCAGGGGGGCATTTGCCCCCCTGCCCCCCTAAATGACGGGCCTGACCAAATCAAAGAACTGAAAGGAATCTACTTCGACGGTAGGAAAGATGATACATTAACACAAGAAAAAATAGGGCCTAAAATTTACCGCAGAGTAAGAAAAGAAGAACATATTACCATTATCAGTGAGCCTGGCGGCCAATACATTGGTCAAATTACCCCTAAAACAGGAACCGGCAATGATACTGCCACAAGCATTTTCGATTGTGTGAAAAAGGAAGATTTTGACATGAGTGCAGTAGACGTTACCGGATATGATCGGACAGCTACAAACACTGGTTGGAAAAATAGTGTTGTACGGAACATTGAAGTTCAGTGTCAGCGACCACTGCAGTGGTTTATTTGTTTGTTACACTTTAATGAGCTTCCTTATAAACATTTGTTTGAGCACTTAGACGGGACATCAACTGGGCCAGCATCATTCAGTGGTCCAATTGGCAAGCAACTGACTTACTGTGAAAAAAATCCTGTTGTTGATTTTGTGCCTATTCAATCTGAAGTTACCATCACAATAAATAAAACTGACCTCAGTAAAGATCAGAAATATCTTTTAGACATTGTTCAAGCAGTCAGCACAGGAAGCTGTGATCCAGAATTAGCAGCTAAAAATCCTGGACCCGTCAGCCATTCCAGATGGTTAACTTGTGCAAACCGGGTGTTAAGACTTTATGTTTCCCAAATAAGTCCGACAAGCGAAATGAAGACCCTTGCAAATTACATTGTAAAGACCTACGCTCCTGTTTGGTTCAATATTAAAGTGCACAACACTGTGAAAGATGGTCCGAAGCACGTATTAAAGATCATTCAAACAACCAGACATTTTCCAGACAACATAAATAAAAAATCGATCAAGTCATTCAGAGAAACTCTTTCTTCTGCCATCCAGAGAAGCTCTGCTGGCGATGATAATGGATAACAGACTGCACATTAGAGAGTTAGGCAACAGGAAGGTACTGAAAGCCAGAAATGAGTAGTAGGCCACAGTAGTGGGCCACATTAGAGCTTTCAAGCTTTCTTCAATTAACTTTGAAGCCATTGACTACCCTGAACTAATTGATTGGACAAATTGTAAGCTGACACCTCCACCCCTTCTGTCAAATATGCCTACAAAAAATATTTCAACCCTATTGAAAGAAAAAACCCTTCCAGAATTTGATTACTTGAAATTTCCCTGCCACACTCAGTCAGTGGAGAGGTGTGTAAAACTAGTTAGAGGCTGCTGCTGAAGTTTGCGGGCATGAAAACCGAGAGGGTTTTATTAAGACGACCTTAAAATCAAGATCTTTAATGCAAAAATTTGATTCGAAGTCAGAATTCAAAGGGTGTAAGTAAGCACACCCAAATTGGTTGGTTGATTGGGTAGGGTGTGGGTGGGACTTGATTTAGTATTATTTTAGAATCTGTAAAAAATATGCTGAAATGTGCAAAAAGCTGCGATATGTGATTTTTTCCAAAAAACAAAAAATAAGGATTTTTAGGGTTTTTGCGCAAATTCAAACGAACGGCAATTTACCCCAAGTTTTTTTTTAACCAATGTCTATAACTACAAAAGTAGTTTTTATACTATTAAATATAAAAAAAATATTTTTAAAAATAATTATATATTTTTAAAAATTACCGATTTTTCTTTTTTTTTCTAAATTTTAGACCTTTTGCGTGGTTTAAAAATAATTATTTATTTTTTAACTTATTTTTGCTGTTATTAGAAAGCCCATGCACAAGTTTTCCGCACTATTAGAAATTAAAAAAAATATTTTTTGAAAAAAATATTCATCTTTAAAAATTACAGAATTTTCTCTTTTTTTTCTAAACTTTAGAGCTCTTGCACGATTACAAAAGTAATTAATTACTTTTAAAATTATTTTTCCCGTTATTAGGATGCCCATGGGCAAGTTTTCCGTGCAATTAGAAATTGATCAGAAAAAAAAGCTTTTTTCGACCCACCCTAATACATAGTGCACTAAGATGAACCAATGCAGCTACTGGTGATTCAAATAAATAACCCTGCGTACTAATGATGATGATCTAAAGAAAATTGGCACGCCCGGTCATCCTTTTTGCTCCCCACTTTAGGGTAAGTGGAACAAAATAAGCATATTGTTACTTCGATATGAATAGAATATAAAACGCTTGTAGAGGTTCGCTTATCTTCCTAACGCAGAGCTCGCTCTTTCACCTTTGCATTGTCAAAAGACGGAACGTTTCTGAAATGTTTTTGCGCTGCTCCCAACGATTTTCCTTCCATTTTTAAGTATCATAAGAAGCATAAATTCATCAATATGCCACTAGTTCCAAAAATCCAGAAAGAGGTTGCTGTGATTGAATGCGAATCATTGTAGCTGTGCATTTTATTTAAATCTAATCATCTATCAGCTCAAATTATTACAGTATAGATCGGGCCAAATTTATCGTGCCCGGTTTGGGTTTCACTTCTCTTTGAACAGGCTTTCTAGAGCTTGGTGTTTGGGCTGTCGCGCTCTACTCCTATAGTCTTTACAGATTATAGGAGTTATAAAGGATATTCCGGTTTAATTTGCAAGACGTTTGTTTTCGCAACCGTTCGTCCAAGATGCATACTTCCAGTTGCAAAAATGTTAAAAACGAGGTGCAGAGTTAAGATATTAAAAGCTTGATGCGAGAAAAAAATTGGAAAAACATGAAATCTTAAAATTTCTATCGAGCTCCAGGTCCACTATTTATGAAAAAAATCTCTTTGAAAATTAATTTCAACACAAAAAAATTGGAAGATTTGCGATTAAAAAGCGAAGAGATATTCGAGTTCAAAGTTTTAAGGACCCGTGCAGTAAATGAGATCTGATCGTATCGCCGGTTCAGTTAGAATGACCGTTAACTGTTATATCCCCCCCCCTGAAATAAGTTATTGACAGATAATGTAAAGTGGTGTGCGCGTCACAAAATGCTGCGTTTCATATCTCTGTGGGTGGTTACTGGTCGTAGTAATGTCAAACTTTGAGTTCGAATTGTTTTTTTATTCTCTCGGGGTGTGTTCAGAGTGCTGACCCGAGCCGCCCAAATGTCCCAGCTCTGACGTCATAAATAACTCATGAGGCAGAGCCCGGGAAGTTGTGCTCTGGACATAGTTTGAGCCATTCGGGAGAAAACAACATGGCGGAAGAATTTCGTCCAATCACAGCATCGCTTGCGAATGTCCCAAACACGTGACCTATCTGCCCAGCTAAATTTTCTGGGCCGTTTGTGCTTTAGCCCGAGTGACTCAGGCCATTACTCTGGACAACTTCCGGGACATTCGGGCTAGCCCGACGATGGCTCTGGACGCTTTGGGACAAAGCCCGATTGCCTCGAGTGACTCGGGCCAGTACTCTGAACACACCCATGATTTTCCTAAACAGAAGTTAGGGGACCAAGGATCCGTGTAATAAGTTACGTTTCGTATTGGGTCATTTAAAAAGTCTTTGCACTTTTTTCTAACCAGATGGTTTGATGTATATATTTCGAGCAACACTAATCCAATTCGTTTGAAAGGAGGCATTTCAGGCTACCTTTTTGTGACCACGTTCAAGTATTTTGCCAATCGAGTGTGAAAAGTTATAGCGCTTTAAAAATGACTGAAATATCTGAAAAATACGATAGGTAATGCTTTTCCACTGCAAAAAAGATAAGAACGCCACAAGAACGGCCGATGTTTTTTAAAAATGTTATGTAAGGATGCAATGAGTGAACGCCGTAATCAAAAGAGGTATACTCTGTTCCGTTCCGGAAATTTCGATGTCGAAGATACACCTCTCTCTGGTCGGCTATTCACTGAAAAAGTCGATGAAGTTTTTCAACTGGTTTACCGAGACCAACGCGTAAGCTCTTAAAAGATGAAGGAGACACTTAACATCAACCACATAACAGTTTGAGATCCTTTGAAGAGAACATGTTGCTCAAAGAAGCTCCATGTTTGGGTGACACAAGAATTACCGAAAAAAAATTGATCGACGGAGCTACCATCAGTAAAACGCTTCTAAGGGGATCCGAAATCGATTTTTTTTGAAGCAAATTATTACAGGAGATGAAAAATGGATTAGATACGAGACAATGAAATGCATGCGATCTCGGTAAAGGGCTGTGACCCACCACAAACGACTTCAAATCCAGGATTGAGGGTAAAAAGGTGTTTCGTAGAAATGGAAGGGCATTGCTCATAATGAACTAATACAACCTGGCGCAACAGTAAATTCTGTCCTCTATTGTGCATAACTCAACTGTTTCAATGAAGCAATCAAGAAAATGCAACCAGAATTGGCCAACAGAAAAGGAGTTGAGTTCCACCATGATAATGCTAAGCCACACTAATCTTTTGATGACTTAGAATAAATCGAAGAAACTTGGTTATGAACTTTTGGTGCATCTAACGTATATGCCGGACCTTGCTAATTTTGATTATCATTAGTTTCAGTCTCAGAAAAATTTTTTGATGGCGAAAAATTGGCTAACTGAACAGTCGCTGAAAATCACTTGGCTAAGTTTTTCGCCGATAAACCTCAGAAGTTTTACACCAATGAAATTATGCAGCTACAGAGGGAATAGCCGAAGGTCATAAATAATAGGGACCATGTGCACTTAGATTAAAATTAATTTTCAAATAAAACTTACTCAAAAACTTACGAAAAAAGCGCGGAAACTTTTTAAATGACCCAATATTTTCTGACCTTTTTTTACCTCAAAATTTCCACATCTAAATTTTGCATTTTATTGCGAGCATTTTTGCAATTGGTATTATGAGTTTTCCTCATGCGGGGCCGCCCAAGCGTTTAATGCGTTTTTTCGATGAAGTGGTGAAAGGGCTTGGTTTTTGTTTCGCTTATCTCGATGACGTGTTGGTAGCTAGTGCAAATCAGGAGCACCTGAAGGTGAAAAGCACCTTAGAATTATGTTTCAACGATTATGGAATTAAAATTAAAGCTGCAAAATGCGTACACTGTTAAAACTATGGGTGCCGCAGTGGTGCCATTAAGAAAGCTGGGGTGAAAGCAAGGTGCCATGGGGTGCGAATTTGAAATGCTCTTTCCGTACCGAAAGGCCTCTCAGAGGGTTCTTAATGCTTAGTCTGTAGTGCCATCGGTACCCTTTAGGCTTGCGCATGCTCAGTGAGACATTTGAAACTCACCCCTGATAGCATGCGTCTGCGCATTGTGACTCCAAGCTCTCATCATCATCATCAACCATTTGAATGGCGGGCTTCTTGTTTACGTCGACACGACATAATTCTAGGTACAGTGTTTTCACAGTCTTGGATTTCACCTTGAGTTTATTACAAAAATGGATTTATTCTGCATTTTAATCTTCAAATTTTCACATAAGTACATGCATTTAATCATAGCTCTAAGATTTACCAACATATTTACAAAATGTTCTAACGGAAATTTATCTCTATGTAGCGATTCTCTTTTGCTGTGTAAGCACACCTAACAAGCAGCAGAACTCGACGGAAAGGGTAAAAAAAACTCTGCCTGACTCTTTCTTTCTTATTTGTTTTTATCATTCGTTTTTGTATATACTATTTTAATGCTATGATTTGCATTTCGTGCTTTCGCTGATATCTTTCGTTGGTGTTATTGATAACGAATGATGAGTTCGTTATTGCAAGAGCTTACTTTTTTCAGTTCCATTAGTTGAAATAAATAGATCTGTAAAATATATTTCGATTTTTAATCTGTCGTGGAACTTGACGTTTAACAAACACTGCTTTTCAAATACCCCTATAGTCCAGTCAGTGAGTGCTCAAAATAGGGGTGTAGAGTGCGTGGAATATGCGAGAGTATTTGACTTCAGAATATTGTTAGGGATAGTTAGTAAGTAAACATACTGAAAGACCCCGACGATGGGGAGTGAGCTAAAGGTGGGAGGGGGGAAGCAAATTTTGGGTTTCTCGAAAAATCGCGGAAATGGTGGGAAAAATGAGTTAAAAAAATTCAAGCTAAATAAACTTCCTATTACAGTGTTTCTACACATATTTGTCGAACTTTCAATAATTTTCCGGGTATATGTTGTAAAAAAAATATAATTTTCGGAAAAACTCGCTATTTTTGTCAAACTTTTACGCCTAGTACCTTTCAAGGTCATTTTTTCTTATAAATATTATTTACAAAGTTGTGAAGATTTAAATTTTCTTCAATTTGATATGCTGTGACATTTTATTAAACCAATCGAAAGTTATAGAGTTTCAAACACGCGCCTTCATGCTAAAAATAGAGGGGATCGTGCGCTTCCTCTTTTTTCCATGGAACTCAACAATTCTGATTAGCAATGAAGAAGTTGTTATAGATTACTGCTACACAAATGATGTCACGCTTCAAAGTAGACCCTCTCCCCTTAATTCTGGGGGTTCAGTTATTGAAATTGCGACTTTGTGGCAAGGGAAAGGGGGAGAGTAAAAAGAAGTTTGACGCCGAGAATTTTTTAATAAAAACATGTTTATAAAAATCACTGAATGACAAAAGTAGAGGGGTGTCCAAAATGCTGATAAAAGTGTGACATCATTTAGGGACTGACGAAAATTAAGAATTTCGTATAAACAGTGCGAATTAATGGACTGAGGAAGTACAAGAAGTCAGCACTATACATACTTGCAATACCCCACCAACTCATTTATCCCATCCATAAACTGCAGGATTTCTGCCTCCAGCTCGTTTACTTCCCATTCCATGCTGACGAGTGCTAAAAAGTCAGAAACTAAAGTCCATGGATGGAATAAACGAGTTGGTGGTGTATTGCAAGTTTCTGCCTCAGCCCTGGTTTTGTGGTGGTTACTTACTGCTTTATACTGTACATACTATTTAAGGAAATTGATAACAACATTGATTAATTTGAATTTGACTTTGTTGTTAATGAGGATACCTTCACCCGCGCTGCTTGTTGAATTGAGGGTGCCAGTTTTTCACCCAAGCGAAGTGTGAAATCTCGGCTCCCTAGTGGGTGCCGCCGGTGCTACAAGCGTTATACCACCAAAAGGTGCCAATCGCAATCAAGAGTTTTAACAGTGTATTCGTGGTATCAGAGATGGAATTTTTGAGGCATACGATAGATGAATCTGGTTTTAAACCTTTGCCAGACCGCGCAAAAGTTATTTCAGAATCTGAAGTGCTGAAAAATTGCGAACTTTTCTGGGTATGTTGAATTTTTATCAGTTTCTTCCAAATTCCGCTGAAGGAATATTAAAAACGGTAAATTAAAAAATTAGAATTAATCCGTCGGAAGAGCTAATATTAATTTGTTGCTGCTTTTAGCAAGTGTAAGGAGCTATTATTTAATGCTGTACTGTTGTATTACCCCTCTATAGATGCTGAGTTAACATTAATAACTGATTGTATTAATGTTACAATAGGTGCAGCTTTGCACGAGGTTCGAGAAGTCCCAGTACCTGTCATTGCTGTGACCTAACCTGATACGGCCCTTTCGAGGCTTTTTGACTGCTACATTACCAGATAATTAGCAGCATGTCATTTTAGCTGAGGAACTCGATTTTTTGGCCGTTTTCGTATCGATTTGTGTTTGAATGTAGTACACTGACACTAATATGGATACTTGACTTCCTGGGGAGGTACCAAACAGGAGGCACTAACAGGAGTAAATTCAAACCGTTTTCAACCCAGGTTATAAATGAGGAATATTTCGCAGCTCGGCAGTCAACGTGTTAACCCTCGAGGGTCCCTCCCATTTCAGTTACACTCAAGACCCTTGGGGTCATAAACGACCCCAATGCTTCCTTTAGTTAATTTACTATTATTGATGAATGTTACATGCATTATTTAAGTTCACACACTTTTTAATGTTAAAAAAATAAAAATAAAAACACAATCAAAGTAAAATTTAGTTTATACACTAAAAATTAAAATTTTAGAGCAAAACTTACAATTACTGTAGATTTATTTACAACTGTTACAGACTTGAAAAAAACATGATTTGTTGCAAGTAAATTTCAAACAGTTATGACATTTTTCGATGCATTTTTTGCCCAGTTCTCTTGGACAAAAGTTGCAACGTCCTCTTTTTTGGCACTCTGGGGAAGTGACCCCAAGGGTCTTGTGTGCAAAAAATGCATTTCGGGAAAAATAAAACACAATAATAGCATTATTTTGAATATAAAACTAGAAGAATAAAAGCCACAAAATGCCATTAAAAACAAATGGTTGATTAACAAGATATATTAAACAGAAATTGCATTGGGGTCACATATGAACCCAAGGAACCCACGAGGGTTAAAGAAATGACCATATTTTAATTTAAAAATGTATGCACGGGTGTGAAACAGAAATTTACATTTTATTACCGGAATTTTAAAGTTGGGCTTTTAACTGAAGTACATTGGAATAGGAGGAATTATCATGTATCATAATATAAATTATCAACTTTCTAAAAGACATTTTTGAATTTGAATAGTAAGGATTTTTATGTGCTACTGGAAGGACTGTCACACCCGCAACACGTACAAATCATTTTTCAAGAACAGAAAAAAATGTCTTTATAATAATTAACAAAGCTTTCACACACAAATATATATATATATATATATAATGCTGTAGAATTATCTTATGGACATTTGCGCCATTTTTGGGGGCTTTGAATCGATTGTGGCAATAGATGGTTTTTGATTTGCGGCACTTATATTATTTTTTTCAAAAATTATATACACTATCAGTTATATTATGTTAATTTTTGTACCTTTATAAAATTCTGTATTTTATACCTTGCATTTACGTCAAATTCAAGGTAAAATTAGAAGTCAAAATTTCTGAAGAAGATAAATATATGTTAAAAATTAAAGTAACTATTTTTTGTGATTTTCATATTGGTTGTGACCAAAAAACATCATTACAAACACATAAAATGTATCAAACACCATTAATGTTGAGTTATTAGGCAAAATCTGCTGTGTAAAGTTTTTTTTCACTGCGAGAGGGGGGGGGGGGATATGAACGACCATTAAAGTGACACAAATTTTTAAAAAATAAAGGTTGGATCTCCAATTATCTTGCTTCCCCGGCTGTGCAACGGTAAGCGATTAGTCATTCAAAAATTAATGAAAAACGTGATCGAAGCCAGGATTTTAAATGGCAAGTTCAGAGGTGAAAATATACTCATACCACGGATTCCTATACAGATGTGCCAATTCAATTCAAACGTATTCAGTTTCCGATTAGATTGTCATTTGCAATGACTATCAACAAATCTCAAGGTCAAACGATGTCTGTTTGTGGCATAGATTTGAGAAAACCATGTTTTTCACACGGACATACGTGGCATGCTCTCGAGTGGGTAAACCATCCAGTTTGTTTGTGTTAGCTAAAAATGGACTAACGAAAAATATTATTCACGCTATAGCATTAAGAGATTGATATTGTTTAATAGTGTTACTGTCGTTATTGTTTAATTAATGATATATAATTTTAAGGAATAAATTATAATAACTTAAAAATAATGTTTGCCTTTTGTTATTTTTATATTCACAGCGCTCCATGCTTATTTCACGCATATACCACATTCTTACATACATACAATATACACATTCTACCATACATACATACATACTTACAATAAGTAAGATATTTTTTGTCTACACTAGAAATTACTAGGAAATTATTTATATGGCAAAACAACGGTTGCCGGGTCAGCTAGTATATATATATATATATATCTACAATTTTATAATTTTTCTTTGAAGTCACGTTGTTATGAAAAAATATCTGTACACGTCGATTGAAGAAGAATTTGATAATTCTGTGCAGTCAAAGTTAATTGATCGCGAGCATAATATTCTTCATGCGAAATTCGTTTTTGGTTAATACGTCGCAATCCTTTTAATCTGCGAACTGTTTTCGTAGTTTAAAGAACATTAAATATTGTTAATGACGTTGGCTTTAAATCACTTTAGTTATAAGAGGCGTTCACTTCTTAATTGGAAAAATAAACTCATGAAACTAAAATGGCGACTCTACAAAAGTATAGTCATCTTTCCTTCTCGAACAATAAAGTTTTTTCAAGAAACGGCATCTCAACCGAAGAAAAATGCCTTAAATTATTTGAAATTGATCAACATGTTACAGGTATATGTTTGAAACTAGAATTCAGCAAAAGTATCAAATGTTTTATTTTAAACATTAGCTCTAAGCATGTTTCACACTTGCATTATTATTGATGACTGAGGTTATAGAGCTAGGAAATAAGGCGCAGCAGTAAGTAGTTTTTCTAGTCTGCTTCTTTAAAATTGGCGAGTCTAAGCCGACTTCAAGGGTACGATAAGTGAGGTAAACACATGTTTGCACTGCAGTTAAGTAGACTCACTGACATAAATATAGTATTAGTACTTGAAATTTCAAAATTGAAACGTTACAAATAGTTTCATTATTCTTTTATTACTATAATTGCAAAATTAAAAAGAAGGAAATGTTTCCTCTCGTTATTGTAAAATGGGTCTCAAAACTAATTTTAGAAATTTAGTTTTTCTCAAACATCTCCAAACATAATTAAACATGAATAATTTATGCTTTTTAATTTCAAAAAAGTATTTTTGACAATGAAAATAAATTTGATTTTAATTTTACCACTATCATAATTAGAAGAACGATTAACCCTTTTATGTGCTGCACAAGCAATGTGGAAAAAAAATCATACTGCCTTTACCATGACAACTGAAAGGGGAAAACGGTGGGACTCTGAATTTAATCCGTAAACTTTGCTTCCTTTTGATAGTGACGTTTTCGATCTCAATTAAAAACATAATCGTAGAAATAATTGCTTACCAGAAATTTTTTTAATAGAAACCTGTGTGCTATCAGTGCAAAGAATTAAAGCGGTCTAAGGGGAGTATTTTGTGTGTAAAACAAATGATATGAGTTATAAGGAAATCCATTTACCCACTTTAAATACGTTTACTATTCATTTTGTATGAGTTTTTTTTAAAATTTTGAACAGTTTTGAAATAAGAAAGAGTGGTTGTGCATGGTAGGGAGGAGGGGGGAGGAACCTGACCAATCTACAAGCTCACCTCAAGCATAGTCATGTTTACTTACTATTTTTTAGACCATCACAAGCAAGAGAACTTAGTATTTAAGTAAATAGAACCTAAAAAATATCATTTTTTTCATATACAATTTTATTAAAAAATTCAAATAAATATGATCCCATTGAGATTCCAATCTAAAAATTTATACAAACAAAGGTAAAATACACAAGAATTTTCGAGAATTTTTTTCAAAAAAAAATCATTCTATGTTTTTTGAGAAATTTAAATTTGAAACTTCAATTTCATTTTTTTAAAAATAAAATTTTCATAAAATTAGCCGTGTTGCATATCAGATTAAGCGGCAACTAACGTACTTTAAAATGCCATTTACCAAATCTTTTTATCTATATTTGGTGCTGAGTTATGGTCTCTTTTATGTTCAAGCATCCATGAAAAAACGAGGGTTTTTCCAAAGTTCAAAGTGTCATAAAAAAAATAAATAAAACAGATAAAAATCTAAAAATGGGGGCTTTTGATTACATCTAAGGGTAAAATTGATGAGCCAAATTTGAAAGAAATACAAAAATGTACGGTAAAAATTTTCTCAGATTTTGGATTACTTGACATGGAATGAATGACCCGTATACATTTCGGGTATGGCTGATATAATTGATAGAGTTATTAAAATAGAGAGCAATAATCTTTTTCACAAAGGAATAGTTAATTCAACGTTTTCCATATCATGGTTACTAATTTGTGTGTGAAACCCCTTTATAGTAAGATTTTTATTTTAGCAAAACTAAATGTTCAAGAAATGGTTTTTGGTAGCTTATTAAATTCTATTTTGTTCTCGATTTTACTGTCGAAACATTCGTTTCTAAACTCGTTTTATAAGTTGTAAGAGAGGAGTGTCTTGGGGCTCCCTGCAACTGGGGGCTCGGCCAGCTGCTCTGGTTGCCTTTGCGGTCATTTTTCACTACAGTGCAAAAAGTGAACTGTTTGTACAGTATAATACTGGCAGCCGAGGTCCAAATTTGAATCTAAAATGCACAGTAATAAACTGTAAAACTAGCCATTTTACAGTTTATTACTGTTAAGTTAGAAATTTTGCAGTTTATAACGTAAAATTTAGCTGTATTTTCTGTAAAATCACCATTGTAATACTGGCAGCAGAGGTTCCAGTTTAAAATTGCAAAATTCAAGGTAATAAACTGTAAAATTAGCAATTTTGCAGTTTGTTACTGTAAAATTTGCAACTTTGCAGTTTGTTACTATAAAATTTGCAACTTTATATTTCAGTACTGTAAAAGTAGAAATTTTACAGTTAATAATTGTAAAATGACAAAACTTTAGAGTTTATTATTATAAAATTAGTTGTGTTATACTGTAAAAACATTTTTTATAGTGTAGGAAACACTGCCGCCATTAACTCCTCGGATGGAACGTCGGAAGGCAAATATAGTTTAGGGTTAGTTGTCATACGAGTGATAGTCGGTCTTCTGAACAGTTAAAGCAAAACAAATACAAATGCAATACACCGCCAACTCGACCATTTCGATCCATGGACAGCTGTTTCGAGCTTATTCTGCTCTCATCAGCATGGAATACGAAAGTAGTCGAGTTGGAGGCAAAAATCCTCTTATATAGCAAAGAGAGCCAAAAAAAAAAAAACTGGTAGCTAATGTGAAATTAGAATACCAGTGAGCGACCGCACTTGGTACGGTACAACTCGTAAATTTTTTAGACAGAGCGCAAGGTATAAAGCAGTGAGTAACCGCCTCCTAAGCAAGGGCTAAGGACGAAAAAATGCAATACACCGCCAACTCGACCATTTGTCCATGGATCGAAATGGTCGAGTTGGTGGTGTATTGCATGTTTCTGCCTTAGCCCTTGCTTAGGGGCGGTTACTCACTGCTTTATAAATACAAATTTTTTTTCATTTTTTTTTTAAATCGATATAAGCAACAGTATCTAAAAATCTGTGAAACATATACAAAAAAAAAAAAAAAACTCTGCCTCAGTAACGGAGTAGCTTAAAAACGGAAAAGAACATAGTAGCTCCAAAGGGTCAATCTAACATTCTTTTTCAAGCTGAATCTCGTTTCTTTAGAGATTCAGGCTTCATTATTTATCAGTTATTTGCTATGCGGTCTCCTTTTCTGAATTAAAATCCTATCAGACTCGTTATTTTTCCTTTTCGTATTCGAATTTACTTAAATATTGAATAGCTTTCAGTCGAATCCGCAAAACCAACATAAGAAGTATCTTAATAAATCTTATCGTTCGCAAACGAGAAAACATTTCTCAATTAGTTATATTTTCAAACAAGAACGGAATTTTGCTAGATAAAACACGTTTAGAGAAATGAAAAAAAGAAAAAAACATGTGTGGAAGAAAATCCACCATCCGTGTGTAAAATGGTAATTGATGTCCACCAGTGACAAGGTCATTTATTGCCTCACGTCAAAGTCAGCAGCTTTGCGGGCTGCGTTCCAAATACAAGTCTTTACTTTTCCTTCTTATTACAGAAGGAATAATGAAATGTTACAACTATAAGGATGAGTAGACTCTCTTGATCCCAGGTAGTCCAAGTAAAGTTTGAAGCGGTTGTTACAGCCATTTTAAAATGTTTATGAAAATATAACTGTTGTCAACGTTGTCAAAGATGTGTGTTTTCGAGATACATCAGAAAAACGATTTTAAAACTATAAGAAAATAAAACAGCGATACTTGAACAATTATGTGTGTATTTTTTGCATCGTAAGAACTCTGCTCTCGTGTAAACGGGGCCAAAATATGTGGATATGTACGTACGTACAGAAGCATCGGTAAAGGTAACTGTGTTGCGAGTTCAATGTTTTTTTTTCTGTCTCAAAGAATGCTAACACGCATGTTTATCTATGTACTTATATGCACAATATATGTACATACCGTATTTACGCGAATCTAATTAGCATCGTTTTTGGCCAAATGTAGTATTCAAAATTGGGGTGCGCATTAGATTCGCCGACAAACTTTTTTTTTCATTATTTAAAGTTTTAAAATATTTATGCGCATTAGATTCGACGGCGCATTAGATTCGCATAAGTACGGCTCTTGCTGGGGTAACAGTAACAGTGTCGCGAGTTCAATTGTTGATTTGTATCTAAAAAAAAAAAAAAGCCCAACGCTACTAAAGGAGTTTTCACTTTAAAAAATAGAAATTTACAAAATCTATATCAGAGAACTAAAAGAAAGGTAAGAACTGAAGTCTGGCTTTGACGAGATGGCACTTGACTCCTCCTTTTTTTTTTAGAAATGTTTATTGTTCTGCAGGGGTGATAAAGTAGAGGAAAACTGAAGAACGGATTCACAAATGTGTTATTGGCTCTAGCATAGCTTGAATACTTCACCCATTTCAAGAAATGAGCCAAAGAGGCTAAAATATTTTAATTTTGTGATGTCGAGACAGATGTCTTATTGGACAGGTCATATTCTAAGAAAGTGGGTGGGCCTTGGTTTTACCTCTTCGAACAGCCGTTCCATTGATCAAAGACAGCAACACCTCCGATAGTTCATTTTAATTAAAAATTGGCGAGAGTAGGGTTACAATGAAAAACGTAAATCTTGTCATTTTTTACTTTTCCGCCTAACTGCTGTAAATTACATTTCAATATTAAATAATCACGTAGCGAAAATATATTTGGAGCACTTTTTTGTAAAAAAAATTCAACTGATTCTAAAACTTTTAAGTGTTACTCACCGAAATTTCGTACGTTATTCTTCACAATGATAATAAAAACAATAAACATCAACAGAAATCAACCAGCAAACGATAAATTAAAAATCAAATTCTCTCACTCAAGATATTTATTGCAATTTATATTGTAATAAACTACAATGCAGTAAAAGAAATGTTGCAGACTATAAATTAAGAATGGTTTGCTATGAATGTTGCCTCTTTTTCGGCCTCATTATTTCGGTCAAATTATTTCGGTCAAATTATTTCATCTTTTACAAAGAACGTCACATCGCCAAAACTTCGCTAAACTCACAAACATGGCACACGTCAATTTTTTCCTTCTCTACCTATTTTAAAGGAATGGCCTCTTTCTCATTTGATTGACAGGAGCCATCTCCTCACAGTTTTATTATATTTAATCTTATTGAACAATACCTCAAATTTTTAGTCACATTTTGATGGCAATGTTACTTTAATTATTTACATATTTTATATTTTATTGTTATGATTAACATGCAACCTTTACATTCAAAATTCAATCCTCATTTCTCCTTCTACTTTTTCTCCTTCTTATTACCCTTATCTAGTAGCAAATTTTTATACAAATGTATAACGAAAGTGGCTTAAGCTTTCCAGTTCGCAGTTTAAAAAAGGAAACTTTACAATTTGCCATCGGATCATTTTCTTTCTTTTTTAACTCATATTTCTTAGCGATATTAATGCAGAGCGTAAAACAATTTTATTACCTCTATGAAACCTTGGTACTTAGACGTTGCTAAGGGTTATATGTTTTGGACTGTTAAAATTGATATTTTCTTGTTCCTAAATCAAATTATGCACTTCTAATTACAACACTTGTCTTCCAAAAAATGCTTGCTGAATCAACGTGTACCTGTGAATGTATTTATTGCTAAGTAACCAAGTCTTTGCGATAATTTAGTGAATGGTCCGTCTTTGAGATCATTTTTTTTTCACTAAAGAATTTTTCTATTTCATGATTTCCTTGAAGTGTCTGTGAATGTTTTGAAAATGCCTGATTAAAGGACAAATAAAGTTTGCGAACTTCCCTCGAGAATCAACACTTGAACAGCAGTTAATTTACTTGTCCTTAGCAAACGGGGTGAATCTTGGTCCATGAAAAGGCAAAGATGATCTTAAAAACGCACCCCAACCCTGGACTTCCCTTGGGAGCGCAATGAAAGATTTATTACCTCACGTGCCGAAGCGTGGGGGAGGAATGTGATTTTGCACATTCAGATATTAACTTTGTAATCGGTGTAATTGCTGCGATGCCTGCTTAAGTGGCTTCTGTCGAGGACGATGTGATTCTTGTTAGTGGGAAGCCACAGCCATTACCTCAATTATTCACGACGTCTAAAGAGTCTCTTATAGGTTGTTTGCGTTCCATCTTTCCCTTAAATAAGTAATTACCAGCGCTGCTAACTCATTTAAGCACGGTGACGTCATCACACATCTCCCTCTCATCCGACTGCAAATCACTGGAGTAGGGGAGGTGACATTTTGGTTCCACGAGCTCACATGGCGACGTGCTGAAGTCGCGAAGAACAAAACTAAGCGCCTTTTCTTAAGTCTAGACAACAAATATTCCAATCTTCTAGATTTGAGAAAGGGATATGCACAAGATGTCTCTTTTTACAGGGAAAACATTTCGATCAAATTCTCAGCAAAGTCTCGTCGCAAATATTTTCCTATATTTTCGAAAAAAAAACAGATGTTTCTTTTTATTAGTAGGGAGATTCTCTGTAAACTCATCATTTTTCACACAAAATCTGTCCGGGCATGAATTTTTCAAATGTTCGTATAATTATAATACTATTGCTTAGAAAATAAATCTGTTACTTTGTTTTGAAAGAGGGCCAATTGAAGTTTGTGTTTTTCTGATAAATAATAATAGGAGGTAAATCCCCTGCCTAGTGTAACTAGACAGGGGACTGTGTATATCTGCTCCCAACTGTGCGCCGAAGACTACACAGGAATGAGATGTATGTCCGGATACCACGAGTTTGTGTTCCGCTCTAAATCCAATCCAGAGGGGTATGATCATAGTGGTGTCGCCAACATGTCAGTTGAACTGTGTCTGGCACAGCGCTGTGTTAACAGATGTGTCGGGCTTTGCTCTGCAACCCAATAAAAAGCGTATGTGGATCTGGGGAGAACAAGACACCCGCAATCAATCCCATAACATCACGCATTACGACGTGGAAGCACAAAGGTCT
This sequence comes from Uloborus plumipes, assembly GCA_038373865.1. NCBI lineage: Eukaryota > Metazoa > Arthropoda > Arachnida > Araneae > Uloboridae > Uloborus > Uloborus plumipes. The sequence goes on from JAXGGA010002263.1 coordinate 60,987, forward strand.
GGGCAGGAGTTTCTCTTTGGTAACTCGCACCGACCTGCACATCTACACTGCCGTGGGCAGGTAAACGGCAGTATCTACAAAAATGAGTTTTCGAGAGATTTGAAGAAACGCGTTTGTGATTTACCACAAAGACCAATGAAACATTCAACTTCGAACATAGGCGATACTATATGTTTATACCGATATATTTTTGGGGTGATCGATTGAATTTGGATTTCGCAAGCGCAGAGAGAGGTAAAGTAGATACTGCTGTTTACCTGCCTTTTTCACTTGTAATTTTCATACGGAACTGACTGGAAGTCAGCAATAACTGCACAGAATGCTACAAAATGTCCAGTATTTACATATTCGCCAACATGCGGAATAGATATGTTATTACGAAATATATTATTGCATAGTGAATGATATGTTTCATTCAAAAATATACATAAATACCGTGTATCCACTTGATATAGATTTAATATAAGCGAACGCGAAATATAATTAAAAAATATAATGAAACTGTATTGTATTATGCAAATTATGAAGCAAAACTAAAAGATTCTTCAGCCATTTTTACTTCCTTTTACTTAGTAAAGGAAGTATTTTGATCACGAGGAAAATTTCACTCAAATTTCGGTCTAAATTTTGATTTTGCTTACCCCCGAATGAATGTTGAGTAGTTTTTTCGAACTATCATCACGTGCATATGTACCTACCAAGATATAAAAAGCCGAAATATCCTTTTCGACCATGCCCCAGTTATTTACGACGAGTTTCCTCGTGAGGTCTGTATATACGTATGTATGTGCGTATGTATGTATGTTGCATAACTCAAAAACTGCATGCCGTAGAAGCTTCTAGTTAAGTATGCAGACTCTGAGGGGTCTAGTTGTGCACCTCCCCTTGTGGTTGCATTCGAATGTTCCCAAGGGGGTCTTTTACCCCTTTTCGGGGTAAATCAATGTTAATTTCAATGCAGATTGAGTGATATAATTTGGTGCAACCACTTGGCGACCAAAAAATTGGCGAAAAATCGCCAAGTGGTTGCCGCCAAGTTGGTGGCAAATTTGGCGAAAGAAATAATTTTTATTTATTTTTTTAAATTTGGATTATATTTGGCGCTATTGGGCACATTTTGCGAAAAATTCACCGAATCATTTTAAAATCGGCGATATTTAGAAAATCAATCATTGTAAAACATTTTGCATTGACTCGTGACAAACTGGGGGTGTAAATGTTTGGATTGTTATTTTGCTGACTCTAATGCACTATTTTAACACTTGAGGCATTTATTATGGAATTTAAACATAAAAGGAAGTAGTGTGGCTTTCACACCAGATTTTTAAAAATTACTACAAATCAGTTAATGCTTTGTACTTCACATCAAAACAAGAAATCCCTTTGAAAAAAAAGGGGGCTTGAAATGCTTGTTGTACTGACGATTCTTTTCATACACTGCGATGCAAAAGTTTAGACAAAATGCAAATATATGAATAAAAAGAAAATTATTCAGCGAAATGCTTTAAAATTTCTACTGCAGGTACACAATATGGTCCCAAATACGTGTCCGGAGTTTTGAAAAATATAACCGACACGAAAATCGGAAATTACAAAAGACTTTTTTTTCACTGCTGCAAAAGTTTAGACAAAAGTCAGATTTTATGCAAATATCCCTTGAAATGTGATTGGTGGAGGTAAGGCGGGACTTTATTATTCGAATACAAAGTTCAGAGATTGCTGAATGAATAATAAACATCCCAAAAGCTCTGTAAATCGCGTGTAAAGAAGATGAGGAAGTCTCGAAGCCGAAATTTGAAAATGACCCTACTTCATTAATGTTTTGTCTTTTAAATCGGCTCCAGTATGGTAGTACATTGTTTTTTACTTCTTGGAGAGCAAATTCAGACATGCGTATTGATCAAAAAATCCAAGAAAAATTACATTTCTTAAGGATGAAGGAATTAAAGAAACGGTTCGAACTGACGATTCGCCCCTTATTCCTACAAAACTTCAACCTGGGTCAAAAACAGCACGTGACAGCATATGTAGATGAACAACTGAATCGGAATGCATAATAAAAAAAAAAAAAAAAAAAAAAACAACGAATTGTGCTTGAGCCTTTTCGGACAGAGTGTTCCAAATAAGCAAAACTTAAATGGTAAAAGCAGCACAGCATATGATCAATGGATCTTTTCTCAAGTCCCGCTAATACTCGTAGAATCATAATCCATCTAGGCCATCCCAATTTTAATAATTTTCATCAGAGAAAGTAAAATTCATTTTTGAGTCACGATGATACATATGCTGCTTTTCCCATTAAAAACTGACTTATTTGGAACACTCTGTCCGAAAAGGCTCAAGCACAATTCTTTGTTTTTTTTATGCATTCCGATTCAGTTGTTCATCTACTTATGCTGTTACGTGCTGTTTTTGACCCAGGTTGAAGTTGTGTAGGAATAAGGGGCGAATCGTCAGTTCGAACCGTTTCTTCAATTCCTTCATACTTAAGAAATATAATTTTTCTTAGATTTTTTGATCGATACTTATGTCTGGATTTGCTCTCCATGAAGTAAAAAACAATGTACTACCATACTGGAGCCTATTTAAAAGACAAAACATTAATAAAGTAGGGTCATTTTCAAATTTTGGCTTCGAAACTTGCTCATCTTCTTCACACGCGATTTACAGAGCTTTTGGGATTTTTATTATTCATTCAGCAATCTCTGAACTTTATATTCGAATAATAAAGTCCCACCTTACCTCCAATCATATTTCAAGGGGTATTTGCATAAAATCTGACTTTTGTCTAAACTTTTGCAGCAGTGAAAAAAAATGTCTTCTGTAATTTCCGATTTTCGTTTCGGTTATATTTTTTAAAACTCCAGGCACGTATTTGGGATCATATTGTGTACCTGCAGTAGAAATTTGAAAGCATTTCGCTGAACAGTTTTCTTTTTATTCATATATTAGCATTTTGTCTAAACTTTTGCATCGCAGTGTAGAACTATTAAAAATGCAACAGCTTGGTATTAAACTGCAAAAACTATCGTCTGTTAGTATGAAAGCAACTGTAATTAAAAGAAAACAAAACAATGTAAATAAAATCATTTCATTGCTGCATTTTTGTTTGTCGTCTGCCAAGTTTTGCTTGTGTATCTATGAAATCGTGAAAAATTACGTCTGCTAGTGGAGAGAAATATTTATTTGAAAGAAAAAAAATCTGGTATGGACCCACACTACTTCCTTTTTCGTGTAAATTTCTTAGTAGATGCCTTAAGTGTTAAAATAGTGCTTGGAGTGAGCAAGATAACAATTCAAACATTTACACCTCTAATTTTCCACGAAACAATGCAAAAAAAAAAAAAATTATAATGATTAATTTTCTAAATATCGCCGATTTTAGCATCATTCAGTGGATTTTTCGCAAAATACCGCCAATAGCGCTAAATTGAACCAAAACTCATAAAATAATTTTTTTCGCCAAATGTTGCCAATTTGGCGATATGTCACCTAGTTGGCAACAAGCACTTGGCGACCAAAAGCTTGGCGATATATCTCCAAGTGGTAGCGCCAATTTATATCACTTAAGTCTGCATTGATATTAACACTGATTCACCCCAAAAAGGAATAAAACACCCCCTTGAGAACAATCAAATGTAACCAATGACTTCCCCTGACCTCCCATTACGGCACCCCTATTTTCGCTCAGTTTAGGTACAAAGGAAAACGGTTTTTGCTACTTGATGCAAATTTTGCACAGCGATTCATATTATGTTCATCCCGCAGACATGCATATATTGAAATTTACCTGTCCAAAGTAACGAAAAATGCAGTTACTGCTAATAACCTTTGATTAAAAAAGTTTTTTTTTTCATCGAAAACCAAAAGATGTTTGTACCATAAAACTAATGTAACAGAGATTTCAAAAATGCAAAAAAATTAAAATCGAAAAATTTGCAGTTACTGCTCTTTACCTGCCCACAGCAGTACAGGCGGGGCTCTGTGACGGCTATACGATATCGGGATGAAGTCTCAGAGATGTCTGTGAGATTGTACGCTGCAGCAATTGATTGTTTTAATGGACGATAATGCACGTCCAAATAAAGCGGCCATCATCGACGAGTACCTGGAGGATGAAGCTATTGCGCATATGGACTGGCCGACCTTAATCCATTGAAAATCTTTGAGATGCCCTCAGCCACGTTGTGTCCACACGTGTTCCCTCCCCTCTCAGAGTTGGAAACCGCTCTACAGGAGGAATGGCAATTACTCGACTGTACGGTGGTTGGTCACGTCATAAAAAGCATGGTTACACAATGTGAGCTTTGTATGCAGACGATGGGTGCTCACATACTCTATTAACCCATTTATGCCCAAATTTTTTGTAACAACTTTTTTCAATTTTTATCTGCTTAAAACTCTTACTTGGAATGGTTTAAATACATTTTTGGCTTAAAATAGTTCGCAGTTGCTATATTAAGTTATTTAACGTCCTGTTTATGGGATATTTTGCAGATATGTGAGCAAAATACGACCTCACTTGACTTTATTTTCGCAAAGTAACATTACAGAAGGCATCCGTGATTAATTTTAAGCAAATCATTTTAAAATAGTTTAATTTTATCAAAAAAAAGCTCGCAAAAAACCATACTTTTTGTGGCTACCCATTAGGGTGAGTCGAAAAAATCGATTTTTTTTAATTTCGAAATCGCATTACCTGTCAAAAGTTGTGGTTTAGTATCCACAACTTGGGAAAAATAAGAAAAAAATTCTAAGTTGACGTCTTCGGTTCGCGCATGAGGCTCAAAGTTGGAAAAAATATGTTAAAAACGGAAATTTTCAAAAGGAAAAAAGAAAAAAAAAAATTGTAACTTTTTACAATGCAATTGCCATAAGCTGTAAATATTTTGTGCATTTTTAATCTAAAAAAATATTTTATAGCTTTTACATATGATCATTAGTTTGTACATCAGCCTTAAATTGGGCTAAAATCGCCAACAATGTCAAATTTCGAAAATATCGATTTTTTTTATTTCGAAATCGCATTACCTCTCAAAAATTGTGGTTTGGGAAAAATAATAAAAAAAATCTAAGTTGACTCCTTCGGTTCGCGCATGAGGCTCAAAGTTGGAAAATATATGCTAAAAATGGAAATGTTCAAAAAATAATTTGAAAAAAAAAGTAATTGTTTTCTATCGAATCTGATTTAAATTGTTAGTAGATAACATAATTTGAACCGAAAAATGCACATATAACTTTTAGAAGATACATTCTGTTTGTGCATAAGGCTCAAAATATGAAAAAAAAAAAGTCAAAAACTGAACCAGAACGCATTACGTCGGCACTGTGCCGGTATATTTTTATTCTACAGCCGACTTGTCTAGACATTACACATATTGTAGGAGACAGTTCGAAGTCCCTGCAGTCTGCACTCCCTTTGGTTGTCACTTAGTCAGCTAGACCCGCCAAACAAACAGTATCTTTAATTAGCAACTGAAAGTGGATCAAAAAGTACAGCGTGTTTAGCTTTGGGTGAGTTTTTTTTTTTGTAACTTTATAGCATATTTTTATGCTCAAGTTTTGTTATACTGTTCTCCGTTCTCCGACAAATAAATAATGGAACCCCGGAAAACTTCTAAACGTTTAATTGTTTGTCCGTTTTTTGGTGCACCGAAAGGGTTAAGTCAAAGTGTTTTACCCACATGTGCAGATGTGTTGTTAACTTGTTTTGAAGAAAAATCGCAATCTGTAAAAGGCGAACCTTTTTCAAGGATTTCAGATTGCATATCTGCTTAAATAGAAGAAATTTACTGCAAAGCTTCTATACCAATGTACAGTGGTAATACCAATGTGCGTTCTATACCAATATACAGATGTATAGTGTATATCTACAAGAGATTGGCTTTTTAGCACAAGAACACGAAAAATTCATTGCACACTTGAAAGAAGCAACGTCAAAAAGTTTAGACTTCGCTTAATTAACAAAATGATTGAGTTTTGTCTTGAAGTTCAATTTATCTTTCTAACTAACGACTAAATGACTTTCTCAAAGTGTAGTATTATGGTAATCCTTTATCAATTTTACAATACGTACATGACTGACCGTTGGTATAGAAGCTTTGCAGTAAATTTCTTCTATGAGCTATGCAATCTGAAATCCTTGAAAAAGGTTCGCCTTTTACAGATTGCGATTTTTCTTCAAAGCAAGTTAACAACACATCTGCATTCTGCACATGTGGTTAAAACACTTTGACTTAACCCTTTCGGTACACCAAAAAACGGACAAATAATTAAACGTTTAGAAGTTTTCCTGGGTTCCATTATTTATTATTCGGAGAACGGAGAACAGTATAACAAAACTTGAGCATAAAAATATGCTATAAAGTTACAAAAAAAAAAAAAAAAAAGAACTCACCCAAAGCTAAACACGCTGCACTTTTTGATTCACTTTCAGTTGCTAATTAAAGATGCTGTTTGTGTGGCGGGTCTAGCTGACTAAGTGACAACCAAAGGGAGTGCAGACTGCAGGGACTTTGAACTGTCTCCTAGAATATGTGTAATGTCTAGAAAAGTCGGCTGTAGAACAAAAATATACCGGCACAGCGCCGACATAGTGCGTTCTGGTTCAGTTATTGACATTTTTTTTCATATCTTGAGCCTTATGCACAAACAGAATGTATCTTCTAAAAGTTATATGTGTATTTTTCGGTTCAAATTATGTTATCTACTAACAATTTAAATCAGATTCGATAGAAAACAATTACTTTTTTTTTTCAAATTATTTTTTGAAAATTTCCATTTTTAGCATATATTTTCCAACTTTGAGCCTCATGCGCGAACCGAAGTAGTCAACTTAGATTTTTTATTTATTTTTCCCAAATTTTGGATACCAAACCACAACTTTTGAGAGGTAATGCGATTTCGAAATAAAAAAAATCGATATTTTCGAAATTTGACATTGTAGGCGATTTTAGCCCAATTTAAGTCTGATGTGCAAACTAAAGATCGTATGTAAAAGCTATAAAATATTTTTTTAGATTAAAAATGCACAAAATATTTACAGCTTATGGCAATTGCATTGTAAAAAGTTACAAATTTTTTTTTCTTTTTTCCTTTTGAAAATTTCCGTTTTTAACATATTTTTTCCAACTTTGAGCCTCATGCGCGAACCGAAGACGTCAACTTAGAATTTTTTTCTTATTTTTCCCAAGTTGTGGATACTAAACCACAACTTTTGAGAGGTAATGCGATTTCGAAATAAAAAAATCGATTTTTTCAACTCACCCTACTACCCATGCTGGATCGCTGCTTGACTGATTTGTCTGAAAATAGCTGTCAATAAATAAACTCTGATGTCCAACTAGTGGCTCTAACTGGTTTTCTCAAGAAGAAGGACTATTTAACTTGTGAAAAATAGCTTTAGTAAAAAGATATACCCATTACAGGTTTTTGTATGCAGTAACTAACAAGTGTCCCGTATTTAGGCTACTGGGCATAAATGGGCTAAAGTCAGTTTTTGTTGTTTGTTTGAATGTAATCAGCATTTGGTAAATGACTCCAAAATGACGTCGTCTTATAATTTATGAAAATGAACAATTTTCCCATCTGTGTATTTAATTATTTGTTTTGTTCTTTGCATGAACATATTTGCTACTTTCCTGCATCATTTATTTTCAATCAAAGCAGAACTTATCCATTTTTTCGCCATTTACCTCTTCGCGTGCTTAACTTTCGTCAGTGAGTATATTTAGGATATTTTTGTCTTTATTTGATTAAGCAGAATAAGGTGGTTACCAGAATAAAGAATTGGAGCTTCATAGATGTAGCATGAATGTTTAGTACTAAATTTTAGGAAGTGCTTTAGACACATTTAACTATTTTAAATTTCAAGACAGTAGTAAAACGCTTCTTTAATTCATACTGCTCTAGTAGCTGAAACTTGAATGAAAAAAATAATTTCAGAAGAGAAACAGAGGTGCTAAAAGATCATCTAAGAATAAGGTTTATAAGACATTGTAAACAAAATTTTGTATTTTTTCCTTTCGTTTTATAATTTCTCTTACTAGGTTATTTTTCCTGAGTAGGTATCAACTACTATTGCTGGAGCGTCAATTACCTTATGTAGTGTCAACTGTGGGTGTCACAGAAGAAATAAGTATATTTTTTGCAGTTTGATATTTTTCTTTCTTCCAATACCTTGCAAAATTGGAGTAAGTTGATACAATACTAACTACGAAGCTGCTTGGAAGGGCGAGGGAAACAAAATGTCGGCCTTGATGCCACCCGAATGATTCGTTTAAAAAGCCCAGTCATCGACACGTACGCGCGTCGATTATGTTTCCGAAAGCAAATGGGATTATTCTCCATTAGCTGCGGGAGAACAGTCGCTTTTCGGCCTTTTCAAAACGTTGATGAAGCAATGACCTTAAACGTAGTCATTTAAGGGGAAAGAATAAAAACTAGTTAATATTTGGGGATTTAATCCTTTGTATTTCCACCAAAATATGTATTCTAGTACCACCAGAAATTATGTAAAAGTACAATTAAAAACGCAAAAGCCACTTCTCTTGTAAGAGCGGGGAGATTTTGAAAGGTGTTTCCAGAGTGAGCAGGAGGAATTCAAAACAGTGGCTTTTGTAAAAATATATGAATAACTCTAGGATAAATAAAATATTGACGGAGTAAGCACACAGTAATAGAGTAACACTACACTAGTACACCACCTTCCTTTTTAGTATGAACATTTGTGACATGTAAACTGGGTGTGATTGCCATTTTCTACACAAGCACGGAACCCTATTACATTCTGAAGTACATTTAACGAAATTTTGTTGAGTAATATAACAATAACAACACTCCCCGCTGAAATTTTCATTTTTCGGTATCTCTCGTGGCACTAGGGATCAGCTGCTCAATAAATTCTAGGTCTCTGTGTCGATGTCTTATTTCGTAGTTGCCTTCTGTGTTCTGCAGATATTGAGGTCTTTGGGCCAAAAAGGTTCCTGACATTGAGAATAAGTCCCAAAAATCGAAGAAATTCATCACCACCTACATTCTTACCTTGTTCGGTTATGTAACAAATACACACGTTATCAGCACACCACAGCAAAGGACAAAAATGCATTAGAATAATAATGAAGTAAATACAAACTATTTCGTTCAGATGTGACTTAAAATGAGCGAAAACTTGACGCGTCGAGGTCTCCCAAATTACCTAGTATCGAAATCTTGAAATGCACACCTGTATTAAAGATAGCAATACTTTTCTCTAACTTAACACGCTTTGGGCACAAAATGTTGCTGAATGTCTAGTCTTACTAACTAGTCACTTGAGACCAGCCAAACAAAATTTATTGCCAAAATTTATTATTATTGTCAATGCCTATCTCATAATTTTGGCTTTGTGAACTCGAAAATAGAGTGGATAAACTTTAACCAACTATTTTTTGCTTAATTTCTGAATTTTCAGGAATTTTGCTTCACAATTTCTTCAACAGAGGTATTTCCAGACACGACAATAGAGTACATATCTTCTTTTAAAAGGATTTTTTTTAACTGCCGCGATCTCCCAGGCGTCAAGATGTGCTGAAATTACCTCACAATGGAAGTGCTCACTTTTGAATTAGCTTTATTAGGAGTGCATAACCATCTATCAATACATGTAAGGTTTACGAGTCAAATGTGGCTAGTGTTTCTAAGAAAGACCAAAAAAAAAAGCGTTCATTTTATTTTTGATCAGAAACGGTAGTGCTTCATTGTGAATTATCTATCTGTAGTAAACTTAGATGAACTTGAAGAGATGATCTTGATCGGCTTGGTATCTTATGCAGTGATTTCATTTTGGAAGATGAGGAGTTCTAATTTCTAAGTAAGAAATTTTAATTTACAGGTGTTTAAATTCTTAGAACTTTGAGTAAAGGTATTTCCGAAACAATATTTCTTTCTGTTTGGACACATTCCATTTAACTCTTATAAATTTAGTATATTAGTAATTTGAGTTGGATAAATGGTGACCATATGCATGTTCCCAACCTTAGGGGGAAAATGGAAATTAATGCTGTAAGTAAATTTTAGATGCTTTAACGTATTATATTATTTTTTTGCGTGTTAACAGTATTCTGCTATTATTAAAAAAATAGATACAAGATAGAAAAAAATGTCAGTTTACCCCTTGTAATTTTATTATTTTCTTGTGAGCACTGAAATGTACTCTTCGTTAATGTAAAAAGGTTGCCGATACTTTTTTTTTTTTAATTTTATAAGTGATTTAAACGCATGGCCTACATTTGAAACACTATGTTCCGAAGGTCGCCTCAAATGATTAAAAAAAAAAAAAATTATCTACAGTCATCCCTACTGAGGGTAACAACGTTCTTAACTTTCGCAAGCAAATTACTGTGCTTATTTCCTTGGGTCGACTTCGAATTAAAAGTATCCCCTACTGTAAATATATAAACTGATAGAGAGCGGAGATCCTCATCCCAACTCAATACTTGGAATTGTGCTCATGCATGAAATTCCGATTCCAGAGGGATGAACGCTGAGAGAACAATCACAGAAATACGTCAAATAACCGAGATGAGTCATTGAGAAGCAATTAGCATAAAACCGAAGAGCAGGATCTGGAAAGGCCTCGATCACGTTTCTTCACTATTAGAATCCTCCGGGTTGGATTTGGCACGCGACTTCATCAAAAATAATATTACAGCGTGAAGACGATCATAAATACAGGACACGTCGTGATACGAACGCTTCCCGAGAATGGCATTCATGCTACGAGGTGGTACATTGTTTTATTTCTAATGGCTCTGCCTCACTTTTGAAAGGAAATAAAGTAACTACATTTTTTGCCACGCAATTATTGATTTATAAAAAAGACAGAGGGAAACTCCTATGAAGTAAAATCGTTTTCTGATCAGATTCGAATTTTTTTTTCTTGCTAAGACGTGTTGCAATTTTTTTTTTTTTTGTTAAATAAACTCGAACGTTTTGGTTGATTCAAATAGACAAGAAATCTTCAAACATTGTTGGAACTGGAAGAAGGAATTGAGCTTGTCATGCTTCAAATCGTTTTTGGAAGACAAAATAGCGTGGAAGGGTTCCTATTGGAACATGGGGCATGCTGAAGTTCTTGGGTTGGTGGTGATTAAAAAAAAAGGCAGATAATTCTTGGAATATTTTTCTGGTGTGTCATAAGTACTATTATCATCCATGGTGTCATCCAGATTCTAGGTCTTTAAACTTTTAGGGTATTTTTAAATTGAAGCTATGTCAGTAAATGTTTCCTATTCTTTAAAATATGAATTTTCTTTTGAAGTATGATATTAACCTGATCTGAAGTCATGTTGTCATATTCCTTGAAATATAGGCTCTTTTTCTTCATCTCCGACATTTTAATGTTGCCTTAAGGGCTTGGAAGATGAAGAGGTTATGTGACAAAAAAGAAATTGCGAGTCATTAAAGTTCATAGTTTTATTGTTTTAGCTTTGTTTCCTGATTTTGTCGTTATTGTGCGTATGAAATTGGTCAAATGACATCTATTTCTTGATGTGCCAAGTTTTATTTACCTCTATCCATTGCTTACCATTGTCCAGAGTGTTTATTTTTTAAAATGTAACATAGCCCCTGAAACCGAAGAGCAAGAAATCGAATAAAAAGAAAATCATAATGCTATCATCTTTAAAAAAAAAAGGATTAAATCGAGTGTTTCTCACAAAAGATTTTGGAACGGCATTTGCAGACAAACACATATCTACTTCTGTATAATTTACTTGTGAATAAGAAATCAATTGAATAACTTTGTGCTCAAAAATTAATAGGATTAACGGCAACGTTATAAAGCATACAATACTGCATGCACCTATTTAAGATTGCAGAGACAATCTTTCAATGCCGAAAGAAAGAGGTGATCTTATTGATGTAAAGACATCTGAAAATATATAGTTTTAATTTGTTTCAAATTTTTGCGAATTTGATGTATTTTTTGTTCATGTTTTTAATTTTGAAATCTGGAATTCAAAAAAAAAAAAATATTTTGGGCGTTTTTGTTTTTCTTCTATTTTTATAGGATGGTAGAATTTTTTTAAACTTTTATTTATTAATCTTTTTTTTGAAAATCTGTACAAGGTTTTTTAAAGAGAAATAGAGGCTAAAAATGTGCAAACGTTGATAAACGGTTACAAAATAGCTTTTTTACCATAATTTTAGAAATTTCCCCTCCCGTAGCCAAATTTTAAAATAAGTAGAAAATAAAACAGAGTAAAATGAGGGAGCGTGCAAAATTAGAATCCAGGCAAAGTGCAGCACCTAGTGAACTGTGGCATTAATGTAACGATTTTACCCTCACATAATCCCGGCAGTTGAAGATTGGAAAAATCTATTTCTAAGTTTAAAGTTTCATCCTTTAGTATCCCGCCGCGATAATCCCAAAACGGGCGACTCTGCCTTCTTTCTTTTTTAACTGTAGGTAGCAAATCAAGAATGATAGTCCGAGATGGGATGAAAAGAAAAAAAAGGTAAGAAAAAAATGTGGACAAATACTACAAGCAGAACAGCCTACATGGATTTTTTTCCTTTCTACGCAGATCTCCTGCAAAGTGCAAAGCCTTCCAGAAAATGGAAAAATAAGTGGGCCTTGTATCATCCGGCCGTTGCTGACCAAGAGGCAAAAGCCTTCTTCTCTTATGATTGCTTTTTTTCCTTCTCATTTTTTCCGCATTTGACCCGAGATAGAGATACAGAAGGGGATGTTTTCTTCTGTTGATTTCAAGTTTTATCTCTCAGCTACCGTGTTTCCCTTTTGCGTGGATTCAACTCTATACCTGGAAAGGGATAGGAAGGAAAAGCCGCATTTGGACGAAGCTTAAGTTTAAAAATCTTTTTTGCTGGATGAATTCATTCTGATGGTAAATTTAAAGGAATTTTTACTTCAATTTTGATGAGGTTATTTTAGGGACATCTGCCTTTAGTTAGGAAGCGTTGTCGTCAAACTTGAGAATTTTTAGAACGGCTATTGAATGAAAATGGTTGTTCTTTTTTTTTTATTATTTTTTGGAGGGTTTTGAAATGACTGTTAATATTAACTAGAAACCGATTGTTCTAAAATGGATAAAGGTGATATATGTGACATTTAAATTTCGCCGATTTACAGATTTAAATTAGTGTATGTTAGTGTTGTGTTAACTCACAAACACAGTTGAGGGGGCAAGTGAGTAAATGTGATGTGGGACAATTTTTTAAATTTCTAGAAAAAGCTTTTTAAAAAATGTTACATTATCACCTTTATCTATTGTAAAAAGTATGTTTTTCCAAAATCGTCACATATCATCTTTATCCACTTGCCCCTTCAACTGTTGTCTTTATTTAGAAACTGTTGCTTAGATTCTAATAAGAATTTTCAGGAATTTGTGTTATTTGGATGAGGATTTGAGTGGAACTGTTGACATTATTCCAATGAAGATTTTTAGGACTGTTTGATGTTGATCAAAGCATATTTTTCTTAATTTAATGGGGAAATTTGGAATGGAATTTTGGAATTGGGACAGTTGTTCTTATTGAAAAAGGGATTAATAAGAAAATATTGCCATTATTCTAATGAGATTTTTAAGGGTTTTTAACCTTACTCTAACTGGGATTTTCAAAAGGAAATATTTACGTTTTGTTAGTATATTAATACAAAAAATGTTCTTGTTGTAACGGGAGTTTATATTAAATTAGTATCATTAGCTGCGTCGTTAATGCCAGCTTATCTGCCAACAGCGAGTTATGGAACTAAAAAGGAATTTTTTTCAAAGTCATTCCACCTTCATCAAAAATAGTGGAGAAATGTAACATCGCAGGTTAAATTACAGACACCATAACATTTTAAATAAAGTACTGTAATACCACTAATCAGTTTTACTGCTTTTGGCTTGATGAAGGCAAACTCACCACACAAAATGAAAAGAACGAAGCAGCAGTGACGCCATTCATAAGCAACTGTTTGACAATATCCTGCCAAAAATAACACTAAAAACGAGGTATGCTAGGGAAAACAAAGTCGAGATTTCTATCGTCAATCTTAACTCTTTTCAGGACTTGCTTATTCAGGAATAGCGTATTAAGAGCTGGAGATTAAGAGTGCCGGGTTTGGTTCGCGTCGCCGCCAAATACCCACCAAATCCACAAGAAGTTTGTGCTCGCTTGACCCGTTAGTCCCGTGGTCGGCTGCCAGCAGTTACCATATGAACAGATTTCCACCAAACTTCCCTCCATTTCAGACTATATCTAAATTGTGGAGGTGGCACTCTCGTTTGTCAACGAGAAGTTGGATATGGAGGAGGGTCCAAATTTCTCTGGACCTGCTCCCGCCTGCTTTAATTTTTGGGCCGATATGTTTCAATCTCATTTTCTGCACGGAACATTAAAACTTCGAACTCTAATATTTCTTCGAGTTTTAATAGCAAATCTTTCTAATTTTTTTTCGTTGGAATTATTTTACATTGGGATTTTTTCCCTAAGGACAAGTTAGGGGTTCCCTAAAGATAAACATAAGTCCGTATAAAAAGCTCGTATTTTCCCAAACTTTTTTTTTCGTTTCAAACTTTTAATATCTGAACCCTGCCCCTCATCTTGCGCATTTTTACAATTGTGGAAGTATACATCTAGGGCGAACTGTTGCAAATATAAAGGTATTGCTCGCTGAACGGGGAAGCAATGAATATGAAAAGCATGTAGATACAGTAATTATGAACGTTTATTTTCCAAATCCTATCCAATTGAAGTATTTTCTTCTCCAAAGACATTCAAATGAATCCCTTTGGAATAGGTTTTTTTCTTTCACTCTTCTGTATAGGTTTGAAATATTATTGAACTTTAAACACTTAGATACGTTAATTAATAATGATTACTCAGAAACAAAATCAAACTTTTGAATTAATTTCACCAAAGTTTTTGAATACATTCATTTTGCATAAGATTCTTATTTGTATTTCGTCGGCTAAAAAAAAAAAAAAAAAAAAAAAAAAAAACTTTTTAATCCCTATCTTTAATTATTACAATAGGGCATATTTTTTTTATAATTTTTTCGTGTATATAAATCTAGGATAAATCTTTTAAAATAGTATGATACACAAATGCTTTTTCCGCTTGACATTTGGCTTGAAAAAAAATCGGATATTATAGACCGATTTAATCAAATTTATAACTTTCGAAGACACATTCTGATCAACTACATAGCATTGAAATTCAAATTGAAGAAAAAAAAATCTTCCTGTAATCCTTGATAGCGAAACCTTTAAGTTGTCAGAAACAAACTCACTTTGATTTTATTTTTAGGCGAATTTTGAATGAATAGATGGGTCGACTAAATTAACTTGTCGATGAACAGGCAAGCAAATACACCTGGAGACGAAATAATTTAATGATTAAATGCATTGGCTGTTAAATGGATTTGCTTACGAAGAGAATTTCAATATCGAAAACAACTCAACAAGCATAGCTTCAAATTTCAGAACATGCACCTGATTCTCAACGAAATGTCCTGCTGCTGTAGAATTTCACTGTTAAATAGCTGCAGGAAGTGAATTAAGTAAAAACATCTTTTATAACTATCTGCAAAAAGGCTTCATTTTGAACCAAGTTCAACAAAAATCGTTGATGTTGTTTTTCTCACGGCACAAGTTCTATTGGAGGGAAAACCGTTTTACAGAGAAAACAAGAAGTTCTGTCAAGAACTAAACGAGCCTACTTTCCCGTACATCGACATCGGCATTGTAGCATCTGATCAATATTCTCTTGATTATCTGAAACTAAAAATTATGTCAAACATATCTTTATAGCACTTAAAGCTGATTTCTGAAAGCAAAATATACCCCTCTCATCAGATAAAATAGGCACGTAAAAAGTAAATAAACGAGTCAATAAAGTTTTGTCGCACCTTTTAAAGAATGTAACTGTTATAGTTCTTCCGTAGAAAAATTCCACAATCGTTTTCAAAAGAAAAATAAATAAATAAATAAAATAAAAGTACAAAGAACTTCAAAACACATTTTATCAAAGAAAGAAAAAAAACACGTTCGTTAATAAAATGTCTTGAATTTCATTTTTAATCCGTTGCCAGTTGTGAAATATAAATAAGGAATAAAATGCTCTCGTGAATGAAAAATTTTTGTTAACAAAAAAAAAAATCGTCTGATAAAAAAAATAATAATAATAAATTAAACAAAACAAATAAATAAATAAACAAAAAATCGTCTGCCCAGTCAGTCATTTTTTCTGAGCCTGCATTTCCGCCATGTTTGCGGAGTCGGAATCAGAGTCCTCACAGAAGATTATTCAGAAAAGTACTTTACAATACATTATTTATCAAAACCATTTTCTTACAAAAATAGTTTGAAGGAAATCTGCCTTGAAGTTCAGAATCAACATTGAATTTAAATTTCTCCGTAGGCGCTCATGTTAAATTTTTTTTCTGAACGGTTCATCATTGAACAAAAAATGGTTCAAATTGAAAAGTGAAATATAGGAATGAGCCTTTCCGAGATCTTTCGAACAAAAAGTTTATTCAATTCGGACGGTTCACTTAAAAGTTATTAGGTGGGGAAAAGTTGTTTGAACGGTTCAATGTTGAACGAAAAAAATGTTCAAATTGAAAATTTAAAAACGGTAATGAAGCATCCTTGCCGAGATCTTTTGAACAAAAAAAAGTTTGTTTAAATCGGACGGTTCACTCAAAAGTTATTAGGGGTGAGAGCTTGTTTGAACGGTTCAATGTTGAACGAAAAATTGTTCAAATCGGAAATGTAAATACGGGAATGAAGTATCCTTGAAAAGATCTTTCGAAAAAAAAAAGTTTGTTCAAATCGGACTGTTCATTAAAAAGTTAGTATCGCGAGGCAGGTTGTTTGAACGGTTCAAAGTTGAACCAAAAATTGTTCAAATCGAAAAATCAAATATGGGAATGAGCTGTACTCGCCGAGATCTTTCCAACAAAAAAAATTTTGTTCAAATCGGAATGTTCATTCAAAAGTTATTAGGGGGGGACAGACAGACCGACCGACCGACAGACCGACACACAAATTCCCCATCTCATTACCCTACTTTCAAATTTTTAATTTTTTGATATTTATTTCATTTTTTTGTTTCTTTTTGACTTTTTTTTACTTGGCGATATTTTTTTTACTTGGCGATATTTTTGGGCTTGGCGATATTTTTTGGACTTGGCGACATTTTTTAGATGCATTAAGCCAATTTTAATGCTTTTTTCGTCTCTTTTATTTTTAACGGGAAAGTAGGCTAAAAAGGAACCTTTCACTGTGGATGGAGGCGAGGGGTACGCTCCCAGAATCTTTCGCGTAGGTCGAAACTTGTGGGCATATATATGACCTTTTGATAAACATACGTAATTACTTTATACTCTTGAAAAAGTCCTAAAACTGTTTTTGAAACATTCCTTAGGTATATGTCAACGTTTTTCACATAAAGAAATGAAATGCTATATTTTTTCACGTTTTTAAAACCGGCGTTAAATATAAACTACTTTGATGTTGCATAAAACCGATGACCGATGGGAGAGAAAAACATAAAGTGAAATACAGTATGCAATGGAAACATAGAAATGCAGCAATAGTATACTATCGCACAGCAGATAGAGTAATAATTAATTGGAACTAAAAAATGATGATACTTCGTATTCAATAACGAAGCACCCCAGGTAGCACAAATAACCTTTAAACGTTTTATAAACGTTTTTAAGCGGTTGTTACAACGTTAATAACCATTTTACAACCTGTAAAAAACAAAGTGTGCTACTTGGGACCGCACTCCACGTTCAAAAAATGTTGCGTTGGTTGGCGAGTAGATTGCAGTAGCTTTGAGCTATGTTACTCGTGGAAATGAGTGTCATGTCGATCTCGCGTTGTAGCACGAGTCCACTGTAAATAGAATTCCTCTATTCGAAATAGCACTTATACAGTTTATTTTGTGGTCGAGGGATGATTGGGTTTTTGAAATGAAAAGAGCTAGAAAGTTTTGGCTAGTTCGAAACTTCCCTTTAGGACATTAAAACGAACACTTTACATTATTTAAATTATGAAAGGACCTCTTCCCGTTCGAGATATTGACATAAAAAACAAATCAGTACCTGTTCATATCGGAAGCCATTTTGTTACTAAATATACAAATTTTTGTTTGATGTCTTGCGCTTTGATTTTTAGCATTAACGCTAATGGTAAAAAAAAGTTCAGTTTTCGCACCCACTTGAATCGTTAACAACTATTTAATAGGGTGTATCATGAAAAACTTTTTTTGGAAATTCAAAATTTCGAGTTGATAAAAAGTTGTCACTATATTCACACATAGTTACCAAAAAAATTTATTTTGAAATTGAAAAATATTTAGATATGCCGGGATTCACTTGAAGTTTCAAGTATTTTAATCAAAACGATGATTTTTTGAAAAAATACATAAATTATGTGCAAAGCAAAAATAATTATTTAAGTGCAAAAATGGACTACTTAAAGTGCAATCTATCAATAAAAAATGTATTAGAACTAAAATTTAACTATTTGGTCTACTGGAATCATTATGAAAAATCCCATAGTTTTGCCAGTTCATTGTATTTTTAGAACATTTGCCCATCCTACAGAATAATTTCTAATATTGCATAAAAAGCACTAACATTGCAGTACAGATCTATGAAATAGCGAGATTACTACTGCACAATTATTGCAGTACAGTATTGCAGTCTGATTTCAAATTCGTATAGTTTCCACGTGACTTAGGAGGAAAATGACACCCGGCTCAGTTTTGATTTCTTGGTCAGTCTGTTTTTCTGCAGTTCTCGTCTGTGATTGTATTGGTATGTTTAGTGTTGAAGTTGATTCATTAATACATTGTCAGGAGCTGAAGCACTCATTCTAAATCTAAAAAAAAAAAACGCTACGAACGTTCTAGTCGTCGGCCAACTTCTAGATATATGTCCTACCAACGTTTTACCTACTATAATTGTTGTGCTACGGTATTTCGAATGGGTAAGAAACCAGTTACAATGTGAAGGATGTCATCAATCAGAAAAAAAGGTATTTGCAATGCGAGTGGCCATTGAGTTTTAAAAAATTTGGAAGAGGGCTCCTATTCCTATTTCATCAAGAAACAATATTGTTGTATCATTTTAAAACTGCATGGAAAATTTAAAATGTTTAAAAATCATCAGGGTGTAACACAAAAAATGCCAAGAGCTATAAAACGTAACTTGAAAACTTCAGATGGCGTTGTGAATAGTCTTTTTAATATTTGTTTATATACATGTAATGATTTAACGAAATGTTCGTGTCCAGCTCTGAGGAGAGCTCACCAGCTAGAGCATGCCTTCTTGAATGACCAGCGGCACATGAAGCTTATGATTACTGGAGGCATTGATGCATTATAAAACTCGAAACATGTAGCAAAAGGGGAAAAATGAGTTACAAACCGACATAAGCAACAATCTGCGACCAACAAAAACACTTGCTTTGAAACATGAATGCACTGTTAGTGACAGTGATTCCATTCAACAGAGTTGAAGTGATGGCTCAAGTGTTTTACGTATTGAAAATGTTTCGTCAAAGGATAAAAAAGAAATTTACTCTTACCTCAGAAAAAATCACTATGTCGCTGCTCCAAAAGACGAAATTGCAGTCAAAAAATTGCTTGGTAAATCTGTTTAGAAAAGCATAAAAAAACACATATCTTTGGTGGAAGAACTGAATTCAAAATTACTTGGTTGTGTAAACCCAGACAGTGGTTCGGGGAAAGACATGCATCATCAATACTAGGTGAGAGTTGGGAGCAGGAGGTGAGAGTTGAACTAATACTTTGACTGCAATTCACCCTCTTATGAAAAACCTTCGATTTATCAACTACAGCTTTATGATTTTTTGGTGTCACAAGGTTTAAAGCCTGCAAAACAGCACTAAATGAGCTGCTGCTCTATTGGGCCTCTGCGATCACATGTTCTAGAAAACGATAGCGGATCTAATGGTAGGAATTGTTTTACTACCGAAATACTAACCATTTCATTTTTATCCTTTGATGAAACATTTTTACTGGCTAAAACACTTGAGCCGTCACTTGAATCCTGTTGAATGGAATCACTGTCACTAACACTGTATCTAGAATCACTTAAAACTTGAAAATGACCGACTATTGAAACGTCCGTAGCGTTTCTTGTATATTTAGAGTGAGTGTTTCTGCTCATGATAATGAATCAACACCTAACATACCAACACCATCACAAACCAGAACTGCAGAAAAACAGACTGACCAAGAAATCAAAACTGAATAGTGGTGAGAGGAAGAAGCAGACACGAACGCCCGAAGCTCTTACGTGGCATCTTTCTCCAAAGTCACGGCGAAGCTATACGACCTTGAAATCAGACTGTAATATTGTGCTGCTATAATTGTACAGTAGTAATCTCGCTATTTCAAAGCTCTGTACTGCAATGTTTGTGCTTTTTATGCAATATTAGAAATTATTCTGTAGGATGGGCAAATATTCTAAAAATACGTCGAACTGGCAAAAATGTGAGATTTTTCATAACGATTCCTGGAGACCTAAAAGTTAAATTTCAGCTTTAATACATTTTTATTGGTAGATTACACCTTAGGTAATTCATTTTTGCACTTAAATAACTATTTTTGCTTTACACATAATTTAGCATTTTCCCAAAAAATCATCGTTTTGACTAAAATACTTGAAACTTCAAGCTAATCCCGCCATGTTTAAATATTTTTCAATTTCAAAATAATTTTTTTGGTAGCTATGTGAATATAGTGACAACTTTTTATCAACTTTTTATCAACAAAAAAATTTTTTCGTGATACACCCTTCTATTTAAGCTTCGGTTTCTATCATGATCAATCAAATCTGTATTTTCTTTAATTTCATGCGTTACTACTTCAACCGATGCACTTACATTTAATAAGACAAATGATGTCTCCACATCATCCTCTTGGAGCAATTGGCGTAAACAAACAATCAGTAGATTTTCCAAAAGAGGTTTATTCTGTAAACCACTACAGGTTTACAGGACACAGCAGGATTATTATGAGAAAGTTAATTGCTCCCTCAACGTATATTAACTCAGTACCAGTTTTTACTGATGTTTCTTTGCATACCGAATCTCTTCCGACTACTTGGATTACTTTTTTTGTTAAAAAAAGTGTTCATCACCATTGACATGAAAACAGACTGTGTTTAACCCATTTATGCCCAGTAGCCTAAAAACGGGACGCTTAGTTAGTTACTGCATACAAAAACCTGTAATGGGTATATCATTTTACTACAGCTGTTTTTCACAAGTTAAATAGTTCTTCTAGAGAAAACTAGATAGAACCACTAGTTGGATATCAGAGTTTTTTTATTGACAGCTATTTTCAGAATAATCAGTCAAACAACGATCCAGCATAGGTAGCCGCAGAAACTAAGTGTTTTTTGCGAGCTTTTTTTTCATAAAATTGAACTATTTTTAAACGATTTGCTTAAAATGAATGACAGATGCCTTCTGTAATGTTACTTTGCAAAAGTAAAGTCAAGTAAGGTCGTATTTTGCTCACATATCAGCAAAATATCCCATAAACAGGACGTTAAATAAATTAAAAAAAATCAACATTTGTAAAGTAGCGATTGATGCGTCTATATCTGCTTTTATGCGTACTGGTATAAAAAGAGACCTACTCAGATTATCTTTCTAAAAAAATTTCAAATTGAGTAAAGTAACTATTAATGCATCATTTCCTGTTTTTATGCGTATTGGCATAAACAGAGATTCACTCAGATTATCTTTTTTCAAAAACTCAAGATATGCGAAATAGCGACTTATGCGTCAAATTTGGAAACATTTCACGAATCCAATACTTTTTTCTCTACACTTTTTACAGAAAAGAAAATGAAGCAAGTCCGAGAAATGAAATTAAATGTTCGAAAGATTGCGAATCAAAAGTGGAGTGCAAGATTTGATCTTAAATGACGGCGATAAGAAGTGAAATGGGTTGTTCTCTTATCTACTGCGTGAACATACACTGTAGATAGTTCTGTTGGTCTAAAAACAGCTGTTACGGGAAACAGCTCGCAGCCAGGAAAGGTGGCATTATCTTGCAGGTGACCTTTCATCTGTGTCAAATCCCTCGATACACTTCAAGAAGATTCTTCTCTGTTTTTCTTTTGTTTTCTTTTTAAACTCGGAATTCGGATTCCATCAGGAGCAGATGATGCGGTAGGACAAAAGTATAAGGGTGATTCTCCAAAATCCTAACATGTCTATGAAGGATGACGCAATCATTTTTTGACGTATAACGTTTATTTTTCCAATTGTTAGAAATACATTTTTCCGATACTACCCTATTCAAATCAAAACATTTATTCATTTATTTTTTCCTACGGAAATTTTTAAGTAAGCAAAAAGTCACTCTTTTTGCGTGTCACAATCTGTTTCTCAAATGTGCTTAAATTATTAAAAAAAATTACATGAACATTTCGCTAGTTTAATTTGGAGTAATAAATTGTGCACATTTAAAAGTGTTATATAGCGTTGTTTCAATTTATTTAATTGATTAAAAATCAAAGTACCTCATTTTAAAGTTTATCCCAAGGTTTGCATGTCATTCTTCTGGCCTATTAATAAGTTCAATTATTAAAGGCTAAAAGTAGGATTTTTGAATCTGTAGTGCTACAACACTGTTTATTCTCATTGCTTCTTTGGATTTACGGAGTATTTTGTTGATATGATTTGTCTGCTGTTCTGAATACGATTTTGAAGCTTAAAACTGAGGTATGTAATAGTTTTGATGTCGTTTTCCTTGACAGCATTTCTGTGCTAAATAACATACAAATAATAATTCTGTCAATAGTGTGTAATTGAGTTACGAGGTTAGAAGAGAAAACTAACATTCTTTACCTTAAATATAATTCCAGGCCTGAGTAACAGGTCTTGTATGATGAAAATGTCCTTCTCCTGGAACAAAAAATACTACTCTCCTGGCATCCTTTTTAAAGCAATGGTTACATCTAGTAGAATAGGAAGATTTATTTCCAAAACATTCGATTAAAACTAAGATTATGATTAAAAAAAAAAAAACTAAAATGGACAGACGATAAATAAAAAATGTGTCAGTAGAACAATTCTGTTATTTTTAATTGTTTGTGTTTGTTTAGACGAATCTTTCGAAAAGAGATTTGTCAGTTATACATTTTGTAACTTAAACGTTGCTCGAACTGATAAGCGAAGTTTCTTTCAATTTCTGACTTAGAAAAATTTAGAGAACAGCTTTCTAGAATTAAATTGAGCCGAGAACCAAGCAATAAACATACTGAAGTTAAAAATGCAGGACAACGTGTTCAAAAGTACAAATAAAATATTACAAAAGAGTTTGTAAACTCTAGCAAATAGCTATTTCGGGGCTATTACAAATGAAGCCCCATCATCAGTGCGAAAAGAGGAAGGTTAAACTGACTACAGTCAAGTGAACAAGGAATGCGAGATACGCGAAGGTAAATACATAGAAAGAGTAGGCCCGCAGAAACTGTTACATCATGGGTCAAAGAGGACAACTGCGCAACACGGATTACGTCACAGAAGAAAAAGTTTTTAAATAAAAGATTTCCAAATGTTAGGGAAAGGAGGGGTGCTAGACAGATCGTTGACAACTAAATTAGAATTTTTCCGGATATAATAGGATTCCCAAAAATCTAAATCAAAAATCGAAGAACAACTAAGGATTCGATTTTTGATTTAGATTTTTGAGAATCCTATTCCCGAAAAATTCTAATTTAGTTGTGCTGATTAGAATGTGATCAAAAAATACGAACAAATATCTAAGTCTTTTTCTCTTCAAAGCAATGAGATATTGAATAATTTTCGTACCACATATTCTCTTCATAGTGCAAATTTTCACTATATGTTAAAAAAATTTCGGGGGTTGCTTTTAGGGGGAAATAACGCAGTTCAAAGTTGAGCGAAAATGGACAAGAAACCATACTTTGCGGCCCCTTAACTAAAGAAAGCAACACAGCCCAACCCAAGTAACTATGCGGAACTCATAACCAGACACCGTACAATCAATAAATGTAAATATAACCTTTCTGTAAAAAACTACAGTGCACTGAAATGCGTCTTTCAGTCGTTTTACCAAAAAAACTGCTGCAAAACATCAAACTTTGGGAACTTTTACCGAGCGAATAAAATTTTTGGGGGCTACAAACTTCAGAATGTTTACTCCTTTGACATATAAAAAAATGAGGAAAATCAAAAATGATCACTGCCAAAATTTCCATTTTCTGTTCGATTTTCAAAATAATGGCTCTTAAGTATCATGTTGGACGGATGAAGCCTTAAATCGTGCAATTCTGCCACCGAACTTCAAGGATAGGCTGGCAGTTCTTCCGCTTCCACGCTATCTCAAACTTCTGAATGAATTCTACCATAGAAGTAGAGTATGCAAATGGGGCGGTGAAGAACAAGAATCGGAGCCTAATGTTTGGAAAATTGTGTCTGCATAATTTCTCTGAATTGAAAAGCAGGGATCCGCAGACGGGTCGATTAGTACTCATAGAGCAATCGACAATCAAGCTGGCCTCAGAAGGTTTCTCTGAAAGGGGCCACACGTGTTGGAACTATTGATCGGCCACTTCATGTTTCATAGACTCGGGAATGATATTAGAGAGATATTGAACGCCACTCGTTACTGTTGATGGCCGCTTATGGGCTTCGATGATGCTGGGGAAATTCGGCGAAGAAGCCAACACTCAGATATGCGACAAAGGAGGGACTTTAAAACCGATATCGGAACATCAAACGCCAAAACTCAACTCCAGATAGTTTTGAGCTCTGAGTAGCTTGATATAAGTTTTATTCTTTCTAATTTGTTTTGACGAATTGTTATTCATTTCATTTTTACTCGTCACGAAACTGATGATGAGCATATTACTTCTTTTTTCGACGTGTCTGTTTGACGAATGCTGTTAGAAAAAAAATATATTTTTGTCAATAGCTGCATACTTTCTGAAAAATACTCTAACTTTTAAAAAAAGCTCATGATTTTAAAGCAATAGATGGAAGAGTCACGTCAGTAGTGTATCCAAACCACATCTTCTCCCTCTGCAGGTTTTAAAAGGAGAATTGTGCGTAAAAATATTTTTGAGAGCTGCTGATAAATTATCGAGTTTTGACAACTGCTGGTACAAATATTATATATATTTTTTAGATTAATTAATAGTAATATTGAAAAACAGATTTGAATTTAAAAAAGGAAAAAAAAATGTACATTTTTTGTAGCCACTTTATACTTTTCAAGCTATAAAATTTGACTAAGTATGCCATTTAAATCTAGTTTTCTGTGTTTATACTAAAAGTCCGGTGATTTAACTTGTTTTTAATTTCTCATTCTTTCTTCTTTTTCTGGCTCATTCTCTTGTAAAAGGTTTCCTTTCAAATTAATTATTGCAATGTATGCATAGCGTACCCACTAAAACCCCTTGCTATCCTTTTAACCCTGGAATGAATGCTGTTATATTCTTATGACTGGTGTCTAGGTGCAATGAAGTGGCCATACGTAGCTGAATGAAGCCACATACGATGATACATAGCAGAAAACTGCGAAGTTAAAATTTCTATCTCGAAAAAGAAACGAGCTAACAATTAAAAAAATAGTGATCTACAAAGTTGTAAAGCATGATGGATTTAGTAGGAAAAGAAACATTGTGCACATTAATGTGAAGAATGGAAAGGTTGAAACAGGCTTTTGTTTTTCCGTAGTTTTCTGCATTTTTGGGTCACAAAACTTGAACGGAAGGACAAATGATTGTTTTTCGGGCAAAAATACGATGTGAAATAAAGGTATATTGTTAAAACTAGTTGTCACAAAAAAAGCCTTTTTAACACAGTTCTATTCTTTGCATTAATGTCCACAAGGAGTCTTTTTGTACTAAGTCGGTAATGCTCCACAATTTTGTAGACTATATAATACTAGCAGTCGAGATTAAAATTTAAAACTGTAAATTGCACAGTAATAAACTGTAAAACTAGCAATATTACAGTTTCTTACTGTAAAGTTAGCAATTTTACTGTTGATTGCCGTAAAATTTAGCCGTATTATACTGCAAAAACAGTATAATACTGGCAGCAGAAGTTCCAGTTTATTACTGTAAAATTAGCACATTTTAGTTTATTACTATACAATTTGTAAAAACAACATTCATTTGACAGTGTAGAGTTATCAAGCTCCTCTATGTGTGAATGAAGCTGTCATCAGTACATGTACAGTCAATCACGAGACCCCATAAGCATAACGAGTTAACTTTGCACAACTTTATACTATTTTGTATATTTGACGGCAAAAAAAAATCTGTAAAACTCTTCTGTAAGGATACAGTATCAAAATTTAACTTTTTATTTTAAAAATATGTTTACAACTATGCAATCAGTTCATTGCATAACACGGGGGTGCAGTCATTTTGGTACCGGGGTCTTGAAACTGATTTTATTTACATATGGTGCAATGATTTCAGGTATGATTTCAATTTTTCTCTAGCAGCTAAAATCTGTAAGACCTAAAGTTTTAGTGAAATATACGTGACATGGACTGAAGTAAAACTCATAGATCAAATGAAACATAAAACAGGAAATTTTTATTAGTTTTATACCAGAGATTAAATACCTAATAGACCACCTAGACTGTATATTTTTGTCGCCAGATTTAAAAGGGCGCCAAAATGATTCAAATTGTTCTAGTATATTTTTTAAACAGAAAAAAAAACGGAAAAACCAAGGTTCTCTCTTTTTACTGAATTACTTTTTACCCAAGGAAAAGTAATGCTGCCTTGTATAACACAATAATTATGAGGTTACTGCTGAACTCTAAAGAATAATTAAGCACACCAATGTGTGATTGAAAATATCATCACTACAGTCAGCCAGCTACGAAATAAAAATGAATTACAGTTGATCCCGCTTACTAGAACATGGGTTAAAAGAATATCCCGCTTAATATAATACATTTTCAAGGTACCAAACCGACGTAATGCGTTACTTTGATCCCAGATAATAGAATATCTGGGATCAACTTATTAGAATATTTTTTTTCGTGGCAAAAGGGCTATTTCATTAGGCGGGCTCGACTGTTTTAAATATTTATCTGTACTATATTTTTTGCAACCTCATATTTGAACTACTCCTTCAAAAATAAATTACTTTACATTGTATGTATCACATGACTCAATAATACCCAAACAAGGTTAAGGGGTCTAGGGAGTCTTAAACTGAAAAATTTTCGATTTTCTAGAAAAAATATATGTTATATAGGATTTAATTCTGAACAGTTTGATGCCTCATTTTTTACCATCGGCAAAAAACTTTTTGAGTTATCATAAAAAAACTTTAACTATCTCCAATGAGTTTAATGTTAACAACAGCGATCAAACCTCTTTTTCTCAGATGTCGGTTTTAGTTTTCCGCGCATGATATCTCAAAAAATGTTTCATTAATTTTTATAAAATTTTGCATGCACGTACGTACAGCCTATCTCACCAATCTGAACCAAAATTTAAGTTTAAAAAATAATAATAAATATTTTTATTAAAATTTTTAAAATAAGAATCAAAATTTACCAAAATTTGGAGGAATTAATTTTTTTTTCTGAAAAATTGAGTTTGATTTTTGAGAAAAATTTAGGTTTAGAGTGTTGAGATATGCTTTAAGTAAGTGCGTGCAAAATTTTATAAAAATAAATGAAACACTTTTTGAGATATCATGCATGCAAAATGTAAAATCGACTTCTGAGAAAAAGGGATTTGAACAGCTGCTGTTAACATTAAACTCATTGGGGATAGTTAAAGTTTTTTTACGATAACTCAAAAAGTTTTTTGCCTATGGTAAAAAGTGAGGTATCAAACTGTTCAGAATTAAATCCTTTATGACATAAATTTTTTTCGAAAAATCAAAAAATTTAAATTTTAAGACTCCCTAGACCCCTTAATGCATAACTTTAAATTGTTTCAAACTGTTATTTGTAATTTTTGGACAACTGTGCAATACTTGAGGTGTTTTTCCTCAATTTATTTCGGATAAATGAAACAACGTTTTCAATACAGGCGGGGTAAAGTTACCCTGACTCTCCTCAAATTTGAATTTTTAGCTTTTAAGTGTGTGCTGTTTAAGTCGTTTCGAAAAAAGTAAGCAAGGAACTGTAAAAAAGATGCACGTGCAAACCACTAAATATAAATCAGATATACAGTGCTCAAAACAATGAGGGGAGCAAGACGTTTCGGCAACATCCCAATTTCTGCCCTTGTCTCCTTTTTCAGGTTTTTGACGTCATGAACTTTGATTTGCATATAAAGTTTTCTGCCTCCGTTTTCTGGTAGGCTTTACATAACGGATGATTCATTTCATGTTACTTATTGGTATACATCTTTGTGTCATTTTCTTAAAACCACGTGCTCCCCTGTTTTGAGCAGTGTATTATAAAGTTATATTTTTAAAGGGAAAAACTGAAAACTTTTAATTTAGTGAAAAACATGTCGAATTCAATAATGCTATCTATGAAAAAATGAGTGCTTAGTAGCTCTTACTGCTATTGTAGCTTGATACAGCTACAGCGAAATAATAATGCGTTATCTTGATGGAAACTGGGAAACAATAATTGACTTAGATGGATAAGCGCACACTGAATGGAGGAATAAAGCAATTGGACACATTCAAGAGAGTGAAATTAAAAAAAAAAGCCAATTTCTCGACGGAACTCATAAACGTTTAAATCCATTTAACTATGATTTTGACGTCGATTGTACAAGATGCTATCGGTAAAATCGATTATGAAAAAACCAACAAATATTAACTGCTTGGTGGCATTACTATGGAAGCAAGACATTGTTAAAAATTAAACGTCACAGAATATGTAAAGCAAAAAGAAAAACAAGGGAGAAAAACCGACCATCAAGACTTAACTTTAAAATAAAATAGCTGACGACACTATTCAATTTCCGGAGTTGTGAAAATTAAGAGCGTGCGACCTATACATGCATTTACTTGCCATGCGCCCTTTTTGGATTTTCTCTTTTCCTCTGAAATACATTTCGCTTATTGACATATTTCGCTTCCGCACTTGCTCTCAGCATTACAGAGCCCCTTGACGTCCCAATTTTGCATGTTTCAGGCATCCTCAAGATGTCCAGGGCATGTCAAATGACGGCCTGCAAAGTTGAAAGAGACATTAACATTCGTAGTGCCCTTAGAGTGCCTTCTCGGTCACACAGATCGTACAACCAGTTCCCGCACTCTCATTAGTTTTTCGCAAAGACTAATAAAATCGAGATTTATCATTCATTCAATAATAATTATCTCCGTATAAATAGTAATCGTTATCAATGTAAATAGCTGTCTATTACCTATTATTAATATTGATAACCAAGTTTGGGAGTCTTACTTTTTTTCTATAGAATTTTGGATGAAAAATTCAATTCCGTTGAGTCGATATCGTTTCATAATGTATAGCTTAGGCTGAGAAGGCGGGAGTAATACTCAAAATGTGATGATTGTTTTAATCTTGAATGAGAACCCATACTACTAGGATAAATTTTATTATTGGCTAAAACATCCAATAAATTATCTTGAATGATTATCTCATGAATCATTTTCATTCCGACTGTGTGATCTTAAATTATCCAATGAACTGTATTTCTGTCCGAGTTGTTTATCGCCGATACTGACCCTTCCCAGGAAATTTTATTCTCAGTATATAAGTTTTATTTTTCTAGCATTATTGTGTTTCTATAACAGTTTATTTTCTTAAGAGGATATAACATTTTTCTTTGAAATATTAGTTGCTCATGATTACGTTCAAAAGAGTTTTGAAACGTGTAACTTATTTTGACTAATAAATTACCAAACTCCGGGCCTCTGTTAAATCCGGGTTTCTACTATGAGAAAATAGTCCTTTTTTTTCTCTAATGTAACAGTTTAGGTTCGGTCCCAACCGTTACTTATCTTAGTTATAATAACAAGTATACATATCTTGTTGGTTGACTTTGAGCTCAGTTTTATTTCCGTAGCTATTTTGACTCAAATTCAGAACTGAATGGCTTAGACTGCTATTGAACTGAACGTATCAAACTTGTTTTTGCAGATCGAAAATCTGTCAAAAGGAAAAAAAAAGTAGATTGAATTTTTTCAGAAACCTGTCTTATTAAATTTTTGTTCATAAGACAAATAAAAGAAGGGATTTTTTCATGTTCGAATTTCATTACTGGTTTGATGAGGCAAAAACGATATTTTAAATGTACATTTTTGTTAGCATTCTTTTGATATCATTATAGTAGTTTGAATCTTTTGTCGTGGATGAAAGAGAGCCGACTTTGAAGGAGTGCACCAAGTTGGGTGTCGAGACAAATCGCTTTTGAGCTCTAACCAAGAGCAACGCGACTCTTGAGCGGATAATGGGAGCAAATCGCTCTTTTGATGCCTTTGTTGATGTTTCTGAAAAGGCAACTTTGAAGCGCTCCTCAAGTGAGCAATGGATTCAAATGAACCGGGCGGTTGTTTGTCCTCAGCCTTCGTTTGATGTCTCTGGGATGCAAAGAAAACCTTTCCATTGCATCGACAGAGGAGACACATGAAAAAACATTCAAGAGGTTTCGGCTCCCGTTCGAGTCTTTGAGACAACTCTTTAGCTCGCCTCAAGTTTCTCCTGCGCTCTCTCTATCTTTCTTTGATGTCTCGCTCGTGCAAAAAGATGGACCAAACGTCGAATCACGCGGTCCAAATCATTCCCTCCCGA
This sequence comes from Uloborus plumipes, assembly GCA_038373865.1. Classification (NCBI taxonomy): domain Eukaryota; kingdom Metazoa; phylum Arthropoda; class Arachnida; order Araneae; family Uloboridae; genus Uloborus; species Uloborus plumipes. The sequence goes on from JAXGGA010002263.1 coordinate 91,755, forward strand.
TGAGTGTCATCGAATGAGGTGACAGGTTAAAAATCAAAGTCGGAATCGTCAATATTTTCAGACATACGACCCATTCGACCGAAACACGTCATCTGCAATGCACGCAATACACCACCAGTTCCTTTATTCTATCCATGGACTACAGTTTCGTGCTTATTATGCACTCATCAACATGGAATAGGAATTATTACTGGCGGCAAAAGTCCTCTTCTAGTGGTGTATTGCATGTTTCGGCCTTAGCCCTGGCTTAGGGGTGGTTACTTACTGCTTTATACACGTCATCTCTTTCTTATCTATTTATGCTTCATGAGTAAAAAATGATCATTTTTTCAGACTCTGGTAAAACAATCAACACTAAAAGCCAAAATAGCTGGAAAAATTACGTTCACTTGTTTTTAGAACACACTTCTTTTTGCAATACAAAATTAGGAAGTCATCCAAGTAGATCTTTGAAGTCTACTGTTTGAGACGAAGATTGCAAAATCTATTATCCTCGGAATCGTCAATATTCTCAGACTTACGAGCATTTCAATTTTATATTTCCAAAACATGTGAACTGCTTGTTTGCTTGTTTGCCTGTTTATGCTAACAGGTAAAAAAATCTATACTTTTTTTTTTCAAAAATAAATGAAACATAATTAACATTAATAGCACAAATAGCCGTAAAAATTGTGTTCACTTGTTTTTGGGGTTCCACCCCTTTTCAATACAAAATAAGGAAGTCATCCAAGTACCAAGGACTTTGAAGTTTGAAATTTTCGAAACGAAGATTGCAAAATCTATGAACCTGTGTTGTATTTAAAACAAAATGAAAATCAAAAGCAAGAAATGAAGGAATATAAACAGGAATAAGTTACATAACTCAAATCGCTTCAAAGAAAGAATTGCCTCAATCGACTAATCCCCAAGAAATTCCTATATTTTGTATAACCTTGTAACACCGAAGCTCAAGTAGGCATTTTTTCATTGCCGTTTTTGTGTTTAACACTGATTGTTTTATTTCATTATGATAGCGACTAACATCGAGACAAAGATCTAATTTTAGCAAAACACTCTTTGTCAACTGCGAAGGTGTTGTCAGCATATGTACAGTGGTGGACAAAAATGATTGAGTAAAAAAAAAATTGATTTTGTATTCGTTAAAACTTAACTCATTTTGAATTAAATTGATTGATTAAAACAATCTTAATCCAAATTTAACTTTTTCTCATCATAAAGTATTACATTATCCCACTTTTTATCTATAATAATGCATTTTTGGCCCAATCAACCATTGATCTTTTAAGAACGTCTTTAAGAATCGGTCGCGACATTAGTTTTACAAAATGTATCTTATCCCTTGTTGTGAAACATATTTTAGTATTCGAGAAGTGCATAGCAACTAGGCTTCCTATCTAATTTTCGTTGATTTTTTTATTTATTTAATTTTTTTTTTCGAGCTAGTTCGTTTCATAATCTTTTTTATACCCACAGAAACAGAAAACAGCGTACTTGTTTGTCTTTATCGTTCATATTTGCTGGGATTTTCGAGAAAGCTATAAATGACAGATCTTTATTCAGATGTGTTGCAGTTTGACTTGTTGTAAGTCTTGAATTTTTATAGTGACCAATTTTCCTTAATATGCGACGTCCAAGATCGCTATTTAAGGATTTAAATGCAAAGCAGTGTAGAGTACAGAGTGAAAAACCATATTCATTTTGATCTTCGGAACACACTAATCAAACTACAGTGATAATTTTGTCCATATGAGTGTGCCACTCCAATAGCTTGATATTCAGTATTTTTAAGGATGCTACTTTGTCAAAGTGATTGAATTTTGTCCTTTCAAATGACTCCAATAAATGTCGATATTTAACGAACGGGTCGCCTAAATGAAAATTTTTTCATTGGGATAATTTAGGACGAGCCATGAAAAATTTGCTTTGCTTGAAATTCCATGCTGCACATTGTATTATTTTTTTCTCGGTACCATTGGTTATAGTATTTCGTAATATACTAGATACATTAATTATTGTTGAATACATGGGCGCCCATATGCGACATCTTAGGGGGTGGCGGTGCTCAGATATTTTCCCCATGCTTTCGCAGTATTAAAGCGATTTCAGTACGGATTAGAGATGTTGAAAGTTGACATTTTCAATACATTTTTCATTACTGGCTGAAGAAGAAATGTTATTACATTTTTGCAGAAAAAAATAGTACTGAACGCAAAAAGATAACTTATTTTTGGCCCCCACTTCCCCTCCCCCATATAGAAGCCCATGGTTCGGCATGTTAATAGAAAATATTGCAAAAAATGGCTTCTATTTAATAAAACTGTAACGTTAGTGTATTCCTAAATATGATAACTGGATGAGAATGTGGTTATAATTTGACTGATACTGGATGAAATTACAGTAAGCTTTAATGATTTTGAATTGATAACTGTGTGCTTAATAAGTAAAGTACCTGCACAACCACCGCGCCTCGCTCGGTAAAAAAAAAAGTTTGTAATTTTTTTTTGAAGTAGTTATTTATATAGACTTGAAAAGCAAAAAGTTAAAACGTTTTTCGTCCAATCACTTTAGCAGTTACCGGTGTATGAGAGGGATAGAGAAATATATATTGTTTATAGTTCCTAAAGATTATAATCATTTCAATTGTAAGATGTCAAGCGTTGAATGCAGGCCATCCTTAACGATATCCATTTAGGGTATGGCTTGGAGTTAATTACGTATAAATATTTATCCTATCTGAGGTCTTTAAACGAGCAGTATAAATTTTAAATAAATGGTTAAAACATAGCTACATTAAGAAAGGTATACTTAGAACTCTGTCTACTCCGAACACTGGATTGTAATATTAATACACCGATGCAGATGAAAATCAAAACTTCATCTAATACAAATTTCATCCACATCGTAAGACTCGTTTCTGAGATACACGTAAAATCGCGTTGACATAGGAAAAAAAACATTAACCCATTAATGCCTAACGTCCTTTTTTAGGGACGGTCCAAAAAAGAGTCCCCAAATTGAACATTTCAACCAAATAATAGTGTTCAATTAGTACCTTGGTATTGTTTCAATTCGTTATTAACACATCGCAGCAAATAACCATTGTAAAGTGTGTTCTGTAGCAGTTTTAATATGATCTTTATCAAAAATTACATCGTTCACAATCTCAAGAAAAAAAAGCTAAGTTTTCAAAGTTTTTCCCAGCTTCCCAGTTTATGTTAATTGCTGTTTCATTTCTTCTTGCAAAATGTCTGTTTAAACATCATATAGTAGGCAGAAAAAAATTTTAGTAAAAAAAGTATGTACCCTCTGGGGTCCATCGTAATTTATAAGGGACGATTTTTCTTTCCTTAATAAAAAATATATATTTGACATAATTTTTTTATTATTTTTCCTGTCCATTAAACACCGTTTGTAACCAGTATACAAAATATGTTTAGAAAAAAAATGTCAGGCATTGATGGGTTAAAGTAGTTGAACTTAAAATTCAAAACGTTTTCTAAAGGCAAAACTTTATCCAAATAGTAAGAGTTGTTTCCAAGATACGAATTACATTAAAAACACTTTTTTTTTTGAAAATTGTTTTTTACAGAAAAAACGTCATGTGGAAGAACTTACTAACAAAACTTTATCTAAATACGAACTTAGCCGTTTCCGAGAGATACGAATTACTGTTGAAAACAGTTTTTGTGTGTAAAAATCTAGTTTCTGAAGAAAATGCGGTTGTAGATGAACTTCGAAAGCAAAACTGCATCTAAATACAAAACGTGATTGAAATCGTTAGAGCCGTTTCCTATGTACAAATTATACTTGAAAAACGTTTCTTTTACGTAAAATTGCGTATTTGCAACAAAAAAAAAAAGGCGATACCTATGTAGATGGACCCGAAGACCAAATCTCTATCTAAATACAAAATTTCAACGAAATCATAAAAGCTGTTTCGGAGATAAGAATTACGATTAAAAAAGGCTTTTTGTAGAAAATCGCGTTTTTACAAAAAAAAAAAAAAAAAAAAAAAAACACGCCGATGTAGATGAACTGAAAAGCCAAAATTTATCTACATACAAAATTTTATAGAAATCGTTAAAGCCGTTTCCAAGGTACGAATAACATTAAAAAACTTTTCTTTCTGTAAAGTTACGTTTTCACAGAAAAAAACTCAATGTAGATGAACTTAAAAAATCAGAACTTCACCTAAATACAAAATTTCATCCAAATCGTAAAAACCGTTTCCGAGATACGAACTACTGTAAAGCCTTTTTTTCTGTAAAATCGTGATTTTGAAAAGAAAATGCAGTTGTACATGAACTTAGAAAGCAAAACTGCATTGAAATCGTTAGAGCCGTTTCCGAGATATCTAATAATCTAAAAAAAACGTTTTTTTGCGTAAAATCGTGTTTTTACAGGAAAAAAAGAAACACGATGCCGATGTAGATTAACCCAAAGGCCAATTCGAATCATCGAAATCGTAAAAGCTGTTTCGGAGATTAGCATTACGCTTAAAAAACTGGTTTTTGTGAAAAATCGCGTTTTTACAGAAAAATGCCAATGCAGATGAACTTAAAAACCAAAACTTTATCTATGTACAAAATTTTATCTAAATTGTTAGCGTCGTTTTCGAGATACAAATAAAATTAAAAAACTTTTTTCTCGTGTAAAATCGTGTTTTTATGGAAAAAAACATCAATGCCGATGTAGATGAATTTACAAACCAAAACTTTATATAAATCCAAATTTTCATTTAGCTCGAAAAAGCCGTTTCGGAGATATGAATTACGTTCAACGGGTTTTTTATGAAAAATCGGGTTTTCGCAGAAAAAAAAAACTGAGATGTAGATGAACTTAAAAACCAGAACTATATCTAAATGCAAAAGTTTATCGAAATCTTTAGAGCAGTTTCCGAGATACGAAATATAAATAAATATAAAAGAATTGCTCGTTTAAAGATACAAGATTATGATGTTGGTCTTGATCGTGAAAAAATGTTATCGATTACGGGTCATTACGAAGAAGTTACTGCAGTATCTCCAAATTTAATCGCAAAAGAAACATCTATTTGCTAACTCAGCATTTTTCACATGAATTTATGAAAATTCTACCCTCCAGAATGCGTCGAGACTTGTCGCTACGGTGCTTTTTTCTTTCCTGAGGAGTTCACACATTCCAACCAAATAAAAAAAAGAGAAATTGAACAGAAAGCGTTAATCTCAACTGAACTAGAATCCCTTGACTAGGTCAAAATATTGGAAAACGGGATCTAAAAGTTATGCATTCCAACAAAGCCAACATGTCACTTCATAATAAATCGCTACACGTCTTCTTTATAAATGACTAAAAATTGATCAATAATACCTTGTTTTATTTTGGAAGTAGATTCACTTACGGATCACTCACCGTCTAAGGATTCACTCCAGCGTTTTTATTCTATTATCAAGTTTACGAATTGTTTGTCGAAGTCTATAACATCTGTCATGAAAAGGAAATGAAAAGTCAAGCAATATATCACCAGCCTTTAACAAAACACCGCGGACTTTTATTCCTCCCGTTTTAAGAGTCGAATTAAAAGTTTGCTTCATTTCCCTTCCCACTGCTAAGCAAAGAATAAATGTAAAAACGGGGGAAGTACGACGTTATAATAGGAGCAATTAAAATGGATTCACTTGACTGAAATGGTAAGACAGACAAAGCAATGGTAATCATCTCTTAAACGAAGAGCGGAAGACATTTAATTAAATGATATTAGACTTAAAAGCAATGTAAGCAATTTAAAAAAAAAAAAGATTGTGGACGCAATCGAGTTTACCCGTCAGAACAATGTATATTTCCGGTTTCCAATTTCACTTGTTGACAGAGAAGGAAAAAGTGGACTTTTTCTTTATCAGAGCGCAGATTTGACTCATATTAAATGTTTTTCGATGAGGTATGTATTCAGTTAAATGAATGCGAGTCTCTCCCGCGAAATATGCGTGTCAACAACCACCCTCGGAGCAGACGAAGAGAGCCCGAGGCCGCTGGAAAGAGGAACTATCGATTAGGAGGGGGCACTCAAACCACTGTTAAATTAAGTGGAACCAGAAGAAGAGTGGTCCACACTGCTCTTTCCAATTGTGCTGGCAAGGAGATACGAAAAGTCGCTTTTCTTTACGCTATTTCAGGTGTAGAGTTACTGCATTGGGAAAAGATTCTGCTTGAGTCATGAGGAGTACCTTGTGAAAGATTTCATTAAACATCAATTCCATGTTGAAGTTCAAAAAAACTCAAAATATTTATTTTTTTAAAACTATGTTTGGAACGTTTTAGTATTCTTAAAAAACGTGTTTTAGAATCATATTTTAAGTTAAATTATTTACTTTACTGATAAAGAAGGGATGCTATCCCACATTATTTTAGTAGCAAGTGACAAACAGTCGACAAATACGGAATACCGGCAGCGTTCAAAGAAATTTAACCTGATAGAACTAAAGCTTTCAAGATGTTTTTGATCCTCCGCAGAAAAAAAAAAACAGGAATTATTTGTTTAAAGGCTACCTTATTTTCACAAAAGAACCTGATCCCATTCAAAATGTCCTCCAGAAAAACTATTTGTCCCACCAGTGCTTTCACTTTTCGAAACAATTTTTCAAGTCATTTTAATAAATAATCGACACTTCCTCCCACGTTTTTTTTTTTTTTTTCTGTGACCTCTTTCCATGTTGTCGAATCTGTATCCTTTTCCTTCGTAGAAATTCTAAAAAGACGCATGGAGATAGGGCAGGTAAGTAAGGAACATGGAACGGATAAACCATATAACCAAAAACTGGCTAATAGGGATCGCTGCGTGTGGTGAAAGTTCAGTGCCTCGCTGGAAAGACCAATCTACTGTCAGCTACAAATCGGGCTTTTTTTAAACGAACATTGACCAGTAGAAAGAAAAATCTTACAATTGCACTTTGTTCACAAACTTGCCATTATAAAAAACAAAACAAGTAAAAAAAAATAGCGCCAGGTTATTCAATGTCAATTCATCCTGGATTTTTCAAAATGACACTCACCACCTCCAGTTTATTTATTTTAATTGGCTGCTAGAAGAATTTTCGATATTGATTATGAAAATGCAAATTATATTGAGATTGGCAACGGGGGTGAAAAAGTTATGAGAGACTTTAAAAAGCTGCTGAGATGATTCATCGGCCGCTATTTTAAATGAGACAAAGGTCGGGTATAAATGGCTGTAACTCCCTAAAAATTGACATAAATTTTTGATTTTTTGATCAGAATGATGTAAACTTTAATTAGAATAACGTTTAACTTGAAAAACCCTCTTACATTTTTCTGCGAGTGTTTAATTCTAAGGCTTTCACTAGAAAACGGAGTAACTTTAACAGAAATTTGCTCGCAATGTATGCCCCCCCTTCAATCTCGACCTAATCCTATGCACAGAAACCTCTAAGTGCGAGAAAAAAATTTCTATATACCATTCATAGAAAATCATTTAACAGATTTTTTATATTTTCTGCCATAAAATGAAACTTATTTAAAAAATCATGTCAATCGTACTATGTTTAACACAAAATGAAAGCCAATGTGCATAAAAGAAGCCATATCATGAGCGTTTTTGTGTCTTAAAAATAAATTCAAACAGCAGAATAAGTAGTTAGGATAAATAGTCAAAAAAAGGTATTTATTTTTTGAATTACAGAATATTCTGATAATATTAAGTTTGAGTCTAAAATTATCAATGTTAAAAAATATAATTGAATTACATTACTAACAAACATGCTTCAAATTCATAATAGCATGAAAGGATGAAATTCAATGCATTTGGATTCAATCTGATGTATTTGAAGTTGTATAAAAGTTGAGGAAGTGGTCCAAATACGGACTATGGTCCAAATACAGGCTACCTGCTGAAAATATCGTAAGGGAGTAGCACACAGTCTCAAAAATGGCTGCAAGAACAAGAAGGGGTAAAATAGTAGTACACTCAGGTTCGTAAGAAATCCGCTCTTAGGGATAGAATTGGAAAGTGAGACTGGATTACGCTCCGGACATTTTTTTTCACTTTGTGCATCCTTAAAAAATTGAGACGGCTTACTTCTGAATTAGCAATTTGCAATAATCTAGAAAAAAAAACGCAGATAAACTCAGAGAAAACAAATATGGCATGGCTTGATTTGTTAACGAAAAGATACGAAAATAGTTTATCCCTATGACAGCCATTAAAAATCAAGCAACTTTTCTAGAATCCTTGGCTTCAAAAAAGAAAATATTGAAGCCTTCTTCATCACTTTGAAAGAATTATAAGACAAATTAAAAAAATTTTAACAAAAAAACTTAACGTTGACAAATCTGACATCCAGAATAAATATCTTTCAACAATTCAAGGAAAGAATTTAAAAACATAATAATAAAAAGATGTTGCTTTGGCATTTGTACACAATTACGGAATTTTCATTTCCCCTTATGTAATTTTTCCAAATGTGAATAAGCTCATAACCACTTTTTTTAACCACTTATGAAAATGTGAGTAAAATATACAAGAAAGTTTTTTTGAGTAAAAATTTTGTGTTCTTCATTTATTGCGAGATAAACCATTTTTATACAAGTAGCCTGTATTTGAACCACCTCCTGAAAAAATGTGATAATTTTTTTTTGCAATTTTTTTAGTGTTAGGACATTGAAAACTGGTTTTCTGCTTTTTAAACCCTAAATCACCTTCATGAATGTTTTTAGGAGCGATTGAATTGTCAATTTTGCGCGAACAGGTAAATAATCGGTAAGTACCAAAATTAAAGTGGTAATCCGTTTTTGGACCATTTCCTCTCTTCGTAAGTAATGGTTTAAAACAGTTTTAAGGGTGTTTCACAAGTGTGTTAAGTCATTATGTGTGCGCTAAAAAGTCTTCCATGCCCCTTTTTTACATCGAAATTTCGACTTATGCTAGGAAGGTACCCTTCGCGCAAGTCAAGACTTAATTATGGACGTTCTTTCTTTCTCTGTATAACGGTTTTCACTCCAACAGGCTTTATGCCGTGAGAAAAACAACATCAGCGATTTTTGTGACACTTTCTGCCTTGTTCAAATTTAATTACACTAGCTCCGCCCATGGCAAAATTATTCTGGTTAGTTTTGGTACCACCTCATAAAAGTCCAAGTGAATGATTTTGAGTCATCTTAATAGCTTTTATGTGCAATTCACAGGATAATATTTTGCAAGCAGTTGCACTGCACCTAAATAGCCCAAATTAAAAAATATAACTTGATGTATTCGTTTAAATTTTAGGACACTCGGCATTGTATTATTTGTCGAAAGTTTTGTTGTATAGGCTAGCTATTTTGATAATAGAAACTTTATTGAACTGTATTGAAATTCTTGTGCACCTTTTCCATTAACTATCGATGGGACAAAAAGAAGGATTAAGAAACAATATCCTCCTTACAAAGAATTTGTTTCATTTCAAATGGACAGTTTTCATGAAATTTAACTATTAGTGGTTTTGCCGTATTTTATGAAGATAAATCGATTGGTGCAGAAAGGAAATGAGTTCCACATTTAAACACTTTATTTAATGATCCCAATTTTCGTTTAGTTCAGATAGGAAACGAGTAGCGGACACACGTCTTTTCATTGTCAACACTAATGAAAGAGTTGTATGCGTAAGACGCAAACTGCGTGGTACAGCTTCTACCAATTAAAACGTTAAAAAAAAAGGTTATGCTCAAAATTTTCGAAACCAAGATTTCACATGTGAAAGATCTGCATCAGCATAAGGGAGTTCAAAATGGGAAACAATTCAGCTTATTCAGTCAAATTATCATGGAGAGTATTCATTGTGACCAAAATGGGAGGAGAACGTTTTTTGACAAAAGCCAAAAAATGTTACATTTGTGAGTTATTCCCCTGATTGCTGTTAGTAAGCCGTGGATAAGCGGTAGGAAGTATGGGACTGTCTCATTAAAAATTTGTAATTAAGTTTTTAACTGAGAAAATAGAAACATTTTCTAAGGTACCCCAGAAGCGAGTGATTCTAAGATCTTTTGGAAGATGTCTTCTGGAATTACTATTGTGCTCATTACATCTGTGAGATAAGCTGAGGGTTCATGAGGTTGTATGAAAAAGTGAGGAAACAATATAATCGGTAATATTAACTCACTAACCCTACACTGCATGGTGTTGCCAATTGGATACATGGACAATTTGTCCTCCTTATGAATAGCAGAATGTAGTCATAAGGCAACTCAATGCATAAAAAGCAAGTATTGGGTATATTTAAAGCAATTATCACCATTTATCCTCCATACATGGCAGTACTGGTCTGTTACATGCTCTTAAATGAATCCATATGGATAGCTTTTAAAATCACTCAAACTACCAAGTTTTGAAATTATTTTTTACAATGAAATATTTTTCTTTGTCTTTTAAAAAAATAACTTGAATAAAATAAACATTTATCTTTCGTTTAAGATGCGTTTTACATCAAAATAATTATTTGGAAAAAATGCAAGACATAATGCACGTCTGTAGCCATTTGGCAACATTATGCAGTAAGCATCCAGAGAACACTTCGATTCATCTCTATAGTTCATAAAGTATGTGATTTGTTTATGTTTCGCGCTAGCTTCTTTCTCTTTTTGGAAGGTATAATATAATCATGCGGACCCAAAAGTGGTACTTTCGGCTGTTCTACCGTTTATAAGACCTCGCAATTATCAATGCTTAGTTGATGTTCAAAAAATTGAACAAACAAAAAATCAATAGGGAAAAGCCTTCATATCTTCATAACGTGTTCATTTTAGATTTCAGTTAGCACAAACGTTGTGCTTACACGGACAAGTAAAGTCATTAATAATTTTAAAATATAGTTTTGAAAAAAACTAAAAATACGCTTTTTCATTGGAATGCGCTGTGATCATCGCGGGTTTCCCTCTGATTTTCAAAACTACTGAATATCCGCCCTTAAGTTTACATGCACATATAATACATCAATATTGCAATAGCCTTTAGTATTAAAAATAATATTAAATATATTACTTTTATATTTGCAAAGAACGTAAATTTTATCTTTTATTCAGAGTTACATACATACATACAAACAAACCCACATGTGAAATTAATAAAAGCGTATTAAAAAGAGACCATTAGCTACAGAGGAACTAGTTACAAACCAAAAAAAAAAGAGAAAAGAAAGAAAGCTTGCGCGAGAGAGCCTCCAAAAGACATCAGATTTGACGGAATTGATCATCGAAAAGTACAAGTACATACAAAAAATAATGTAAAATGTCAAAATGTAAAGGATTACAAGAGTACAGTGCACCAAATGTTCAATTCCTAAATTTTTTTACAAAAAAGAACTAATTTCAAGACTATCATTTACAATCATTTTTAGCTGTTAAATGCATGGTGTAGCCATTTGGCAACAAAACTATTTTTAATTAGAAAGGGGTGAAAATTTAGAGTTAAATTTTTAAAAATATTTTTCCATGTTTTCTTATTACATTGACAAACACATGTATTTTTTTCTACGAAAAATAAAAAATCATGCAGTTGTAGGGTTAACTGCCCTTGGCGTATATATAAGCCCGGCTCTACCGATGCGTTTCGTGCCGCTTCCGTACATGTATACGCCAGCGGTTAGTCCAAGTTAAAGTCCGTTTTTGTTTATTGTGTGAAATAGAAGATATTTTTACGAAAATGCCTAACTGATGAGAGTGATTTTGATGACTATTTTCCGTCATCTTCAGGATCATAAAAGTCGAAATTTGATAATATTTCGATGAAAAGGATTCTGATTGCGACTATTCTCTGAAAGACACCCGACATTGGATACGACTAGATATGAAAAATTAAAAAATGCATCGAGAAAATGAATTGTTTGCTCAAAAGCAAAACCCGCTATCAATGCAATGAATGTGATATAGGGGTATGTATGTTCAACATTGTTTTAGGAAATTTCACACAGCAGATAAGTTCTAACATCTGTTTCATTACACTGTTATTCTAAACATTCAATTTTGAATTTTGGTTCCTTTTTTTTTTTTTTTCATTTTCGTTTTTCTGTGAAAGTAAAAAGGTTTTTATCGCAAAATGCACCTTTTTTCCCCCTTCAACACACCGCATAACTACGCGCCTGTCTGAAAAACGGTGGCACATGGGAGCGCATCTCGTCCGTTTTCCTCGGCAGGTAAGGGGTTAATACAGGCGTTTCATTAATAAATTGACGAAGATCATTAGCTGTATCTGCAGCTAATGATTATTAGCTGCAATGTAGTTATGAGTAGAATGTAAGTTATGAGCTATAATTCGTAAGTTAAAGCTCATAACTTACGAATTTGTGTAAAATTGATTGGTAGTGGGGTAGTGAACACGATAAACATTAAATAAACGAATACAGTCGTCGCTCGATATAACGACTACCTCCGTCCCACAGAGAAAGGTCTTATAACGAGAGGTCGCTATGAGGTAAATTATTTTTAAAAAACACTGATGCATCATGCATGTTCATAACTTTCATTAAATTGCCGATTTTTAAAGATTTTAACTAAGTACTCATTTTTTTCAGTGTAAAATATTATATTAGTAAAATACAATAACACAATATCAAACAGATTTTAAACTAGAAAATATAGGGAAGAATTATTGCTTACTTACAAATTCTTCATTTCATGAACAAAAAAGAGGTTTGGCTTTTTGCAAAATATATTTTCCATTTCAGTTATAGATGATAATTAGTTCCCAGTTATTTTTTTTTTTGCCTTACAAAAAAACTTTTAAATTCCTTCTACAATAAGAAACATTTTTTACCCTAGGAGGTATCATTACGGCCTTCATCTGAATATGATACATCAAATCCTTCCCTCCCTTTGTTAAAGCTGTACTAAATACTGAAGACTCCTTGAACTTTGTACGTAAACAATAATCAAAATTATTTCTATTTAGAAAAAAAGCCAGAAATATTGTCCATTGAGTTTGGTTGCTATATTGGACTGAACGATACAGAAAGGTCATCATAACGAAAGCAAACTAACCTGAAATATATAAGGATAAAGTTGCGGTTGGTCTTACTGGTCGTCATAATGGGATGGTCTCTACAATGTACGGTCGTTATAACAAGCGTCGACTGTAATTTAAAATAATCTTTAAATACTTATGAGACGAAAAAATTGCTTAAAAACGCAAGACCAGTTACAGTATTTATAGAAAAAGTTGGTGGTAATTGTAAATCTTTCTCCTTTTGTATGCAATTCATTTATATCAAAACGGTATTGAATGCCTATTTCTTTTACAACAAGAGAGGTATAACAGTTGAATATATCACAAACGTATCAAAAGTTCACCTCCATATAATTTTAAAACGAAAAAGCTTTGAAATAAAATGTAAAAAAAGCTTTTGAAATTTTAAGACTTTCTATCAGCTTGATTCCAAAAATTTGAGAGACGAAATTGGCGATACTACCACCTATTTCGTCTCTCAAATTTTTAATTTATATTTTATTTTCTACTTTAGAATTAATCAACATAAAGATATTATATCAACTGAAATTTTTGACTGTTGTCATCAAGTTATATATATATATTTTATTTCATACTTTTTAGTGCGAATCAAGCTGAGAGAATAATAAATTTAAATTTAAAAACCTTTTTTTTTAATTTTAATTTTGTAGTAAAGCAAAGATAAAATTTTTTTTTAAATTAATTTATTCATTTGATTTATTTAGTTTTTGTACGCATAAAATAGAAAATAAATTGGATTACCAAATTGTCTTAAAACTGCATTGTAATCTGGAATTGATTGCACACATAAAATTCAATCTTTTTGCTGTAAATAACATCAACATTAGCCACTACAATGGCATCAAGGTAAACGGAATCTCTACGGGTTTATTATTACTATTATTATTGTTTGGTAGTCTTTCCAAAGAAGAAAAAACACTCTCTCATTAGGAAAAGCTTCATCATAAAAAAGAACGCGAACCTAAAAGTTGAGAAAAAGTTTAATGGTACTCGCGAATGTTACAAGATCGGGGAAATCTTAAACGCCAACGTCCAAAACTTTGCGTCTACGCTTGCACTTTCTCAATTTGATTAAAAGTGACAACTGCTTTTTTCCTCTTAAGTTTCCCACGTTGTATCAAATTCCGGAAGAAAAGAAACGCACTGTTTATTATCTCGGGAGGAAGGGAAAGAGATGTGACATAATTATTTTCATCACGGGATTTTCATAGGTATTAAAATGGCTTCGCTCATCTGGCCCCGAAAAGAAGCAATCAAGGATTTGCTCTTTCCTTTCAATCTCTTTCAGTAGAAAACAATTTCGCAGTCGGATTTTTAATTTTCTCTTAATCATACGGATCATCCGCCGTCCCGGGAGGACACCTTCATTTGTTGGAATAACTCCCTTTTGCAGGAGCAAAAATTAATACATGATGAGTCGCCAGCAGCGGATTTATTTTAAATGCCTACTTCAGAGAGAAAGCAGCGTGGAAAATGAATTACTAAACGAGTTTTTTCGTCTTAGCTTTCCTCCATTTGGTTTGGATGCAGAAATGTGCATTGAAACGAAAAGTTTGGTTATTTTCTGTTTCATAAAATATTTCAGGGGGGAAATTTTTCCTCGTGTGGTTGCTTTAACTCTAACCCAAACAGCTCACCGTCTTGTATACTTGGCCGACTAGGCAGAGTAGAAAGTGCCCTAATGAATCAATGTGGATTTATCATTTAAATTGCAGTCCGAAGCACTTCCGAAGTAGCATTATATGCATCAATAATGACCATATCTGCCGAGTTTCGAACACTGGCTCCTAGAGCAGCAGCAGTTGTCTTTGCCGACTATGTTAACGGGTAGTTCTCTTCTTTACAATTTTATGCGCCGTTATTGAAATCAAGAAGTGTTCGCTCTAGTCTCAGTTGTAGCTACTTTTCAAAATGCACTGACTAGGAAGCTGTACGATAGTGTAATAATGAAAAAAAGTGGAAACTGAAAGAGCATTGTAAGACATGTTTTCTTAAACTTACTCACCAACTTGACGTAGGGATAGGAGGGAAATTTTTAATTTGGGTTAGAAATTGGCTAACAGGAAGGAAAAAAAGAACACTTGTCAGGGGAAGGCATTCTAAATGGAGTGAAGTTTTAAGCGGGGTTCATTATGGATCAGTTTTAGGTCCCCTTTTGTTTATCATTTTTTAGGAATCATATTCGTAAAAATGTTTATGGAACCATGAATTGTTTTGTTGGAGACATCAAAGTTATGAAACTTGTAGAAAATGACGAACAAGTAAATCAGCTGCCAGAGGATTTGGATCATGTTACAAAGTGGGCAGTTAATGTTGAAAAATGTCAAGTGCTTCATTTAGATCATGACAATAAGCGTACAACAACGTACAATTTACAGGGTTCGGTCATCAGTCAGGCAGTTAATGTTATTAAACTGGATGACTTAATAAATCATGACCTCAAGGTTAGTCAAGAGTGCTGTGTATCTCTCAACAAAGCCAATAGGATGCCTGGGTTTATCAATAGATCTATTTCAAACAAATCTAAGTAAAGAAGTAATATAATTTATTGAAAAGGTTTAAACGAGAGCTACAAGATTAGTAAATGAGTTTTCTGATTTAGACCGATTCCAGGCTTAGAATGCTTTTTATGTATACTGTACACTGTATAGTCTGGGACAAGGGAGAGTCAAATGGGACTTGATTTATTTGTTTAAATTTATCAAAAAATATGATACGGGGTTAAATTTTTGCGTGGAAAGCAGGACAAGGGGTCGCTGTTCTAAGCTATTCAAATCTCAAGCTAAGCATTTATTTAGAAAATAATACCATTTTAGTAGGTTCGTGGGAACTTGAACAGCTTATTGGAAGAGGGCTGTAATGAACAAAGGCGTTGATGGCTCGAAGAGGGCCATTGGTCTTCATTGGGGATCATGAATTGCCCAGGACCAGCCTAGTTGGGCCCAGAGCCTATTGCTTGTAGTCACATTTGTAAGTTTCTGAACGCCTAAATTTTTGTTCCATTTTGAAGAGGACTGAAAATCTGTAAACAACTGTTTTGTAAACAAGTTTTCAATAGTAACGCGCCACAACTGGGGCGAAAATAAATTGCCAAATTCCTCAATTTTTGCAAAATTTTTATTCAATTCTGAAACTATTTTAATGGTTCCTGTCGTGTTCTCTATAGAATCATAACTAACAGTATGCTTCTATAGTCTTTGCTATTTTTATGGCATTGTATGAGTATAAATCTTCTTCTGTAGAGTAGTTTAAGAGGTGAGACCTACAGCAACTGAACTATTTTTTCTGTAAGATATATTTAGATAAAGAACTGTGGAATTTCTTAACCACAGAATACATACGTTATTAAAACGTTAGTAGGAGTCTACCGCCCGAGGAAACTTTCGTTCACAATCTCTCGAAACTGTAAGCAGTTTCAGTCACTTCCCTCAGATCCTCTGCATACTAACGTTATCAATATAGTGTAGCAGGTGAGTTATTAATAGTATGTATGCGGGTCATTTAAAACAATATTTGGACGCAAATTTGACATCACTTATTTTAGTACAGTATATAAAATCTTACTTTATTATTTATTCATATTTGAAGGGAAAAAAACACATTTTCTTTTAAAAACAATAGTCACATTTACAGCTACTGCGGAACCATTTAAAAATTGCGGGCATGATTTTTTTTTTTTTTTTTTTTTTTTTTTTTTTTTGTGTTAGTTGTGCACCAAACGTAAGGAAATGAGCGGCAGACATTTAAGAACAACAAAGTTAAAAAAAAAAGAAGGTCCACCCTAATGCAGACTGTGAAATTGTGGGATCCATTTTTTGCCAAGTCGTTAAATTTAAAGCTTTTCGGATTTCCCTACTGCTCATTTTTCTTATAAAAGTAACAGTAACATTTTAATCGAAAAGGTTGTTTTAGAATTTGAATGGCACCCAAAACAATTGTTTGCTAGAAATAATTACGTATTAGAATTTTATTCATTAACGTATATTCAAACAGGCTACAGACGGAAATAAAAATCATTGATTGAATTTTAACAGAAACTAAGAAAAATTTAAAGTTATTATTGAGAAATAAAATTCCTTACCAAAAACAATTATTACCAAACCGCTTTCTTCCTATAAAATTAATTTCAAAAGTCTAAACGAAAAAGCTGTTTTATTATTTGGATCGTAGCAAAGAAAACTCCCAGCTGAAAACATCCATTATAATTTTATTTGTTATTACATATTCAAAATGGCAACAGAAATAAATATGGATTGCACCCAAATAAAAGTTCCTGCTAAAACAACCAGAATTTTATTTGTTTCCATACATTCAAAATGGCAACAGAAATAAATAAAAGTTATTGATTAGAATAAAAGAAATGACGAAAAATGTGGTTTTATTAATTTTCATTGCGAAAAGAAATTCCGACAAAAAGCCATCATTAGAACTAAAGAGTACACATTTCAAAATGGCAACAGAAAAAATAAAAGTCATTAATTAGAGTAAACGAGAAATGACGAAAAAGTTAAGTCACAAAAAAATTCCGAACGAAAAACAATTGTTAGAACTTTATTGTATCACGTATTCAAAATGACAACGGAAATAAATAAAATCTTTGAATTTTAAAAAGTTCAAAAAATTGAATTAACGTTGCAATTAATAAATCAGCTAATTAAAGTCGCACAATTGCGCAGTTGGTCATGTTTTCCTTGGAAATTTTCAAATGGAATGGTAACGCATTCGATTCTCTACTCTCAGCGGTTTTTGATTAGTTCAAGCTTCAGACAGACAGACGCGAGCAGATTTTAATAGTATAGAAAGATGGCTTGATTACGGGCAGACGCGAGTAAATAACTTTAGCGTAAGAAATTTATCTCGAGTTGCTTTTTCGATTGTTACCTATTTAAACTTTTTTTACACCTTTCGTATGGTTGCCAGGTGAGAAATATTAAAGTGATTCCATACCAACTCACCCTAAAAGTGAACTCTTTTCCTGTGAATAGCTAGCATATCAGTAGCTTATTTTAAAAAAAAAATTGAAGTTCCAACTGCTCCCAATTTGTGAGAAAAATGCTTGCCAAGATGGTCAAAATCGCATGATTTTGCCTTATGGCTTGTTGTTAAGCTTAAATATCTCCATGAAAGAGTGAGAAACCCAAGTTATGAATTGTGTAACCATTTATAGTAAACACCTGTACACTACCAAATAGTGAGTAAACCTTTGGTTATGTCTTCCTTTTTTTGGAATAAATTCCTCAGTTTTAGAAAAATCGGCAAAATCAAGTTTTTGTGTAAAGAGTCCTGTACCTTAGCTATTTTCATTATAAGTATTCCAGTATCTAGTTTCCATAGATACATAACACTTTTATATTGCATAAGTACAACTTTTTACAAAAAAAAAGTAAATAAATAAATAAATAAATAAATAACATCAGTTTTTTAGTATTTTGAGGGGGGAGGGACAAATTTTGAGATCCTTTATCTTAGAAAATAAGTGAAGCCTAACCTAACATTGGAACCTAAACATTTGGACTTTTCCATGCCTCTATACAATCAAACTGTGGGCCAAATTTAAAGAAAATAAGAGTCGGTCGTGCAACCAACTTTTCTTTTTTTTAGGCAAGTTGGTATGGAATTACTCATTACTGATTTTTCATGTTCGACATTTTTTTTCTGGATCAAAATGTACATAATTAAGGGGGCGTGAAGAGCTTGACTGACTCCAGAGAAAGCGAAGCGTACGAGCGTACAGAGACTTATTTCGATTTTATTGCACTGTTTTTGGGAGTGATTCATTCCTTTTTTTTTTTTTTTTTTTGTTGCAAGGAAAGTTTCCAACGGAAACTAAAAAGTATTTGGATTCGCTCCACATTTTTACAAAAGTTTCATAGTATAATTAATATTTACTACATAACACATAATCATTGACTTCAAGTAAGTGTATTCTAAACCGCGGTCCACAATATAGTCCTCCTATTCATTACTCTTTACCCTTGTTACTGCAAAACAATTTTAGTCCAACGTTTAGAAAAAAATACCCTTCTTACTATTTTAAGTTAAGTAATTCCTTTAAGATTTTTTTTTTTAAGTTTATGACCTTAAAGTGTACGCACGCACTTGAAATCACGAAACTTAACCAAAATATCTGAAGCATACGTGATTTTATTTTTAATCTTATTGTGGACTAGACTTTAACACATCGTGCTTAATAAGTAGTTTAAAAAAATGCTCAATTTTACATAAATTTAACATCATATTAAATTGAGTAAATGTAGGCATACTGAAGGAAAGTGTCATAGAAGTGTAACTCGAATCAATAGTACAGGGAAGCTCTTTACAGATGATCTTCGATGCGAATCGCATGCAGCATGCCAATGCTTCTAAGATTTTTGATTTTTTTTCCTTGCAAAAAGAAAATTTAACATTAACGCTTCATATAATTATTCTCCCTTTCTTTCCAAAAAAAATGGTTATGAAATTGTCGAAAGCTGAAAGATTGGGGGTTGCTATTTCTAAAACTTGGTGAATTGTCGCGGAAAACCTATTTGGATTCGGGGCAGGGGGGGGGGGGCGGGATTATGGTAAAATTTTTGGGGGGAATTTTTTCCCATGAGAAAGTTTTTTTCCCCCCATGAGAAAGTTTTTCAAATTTACGCAGCAAAAAATTGTAAGATACATGAATGTCACTTTTTTTGACTAACTCTTTCCAAAATTTAATAGCCTTGTTTCTTTTTCGATAAAACACACTCCGAAATGAAATAGCGTTTAAGTGTCTGTTGCAAATAAAGGTTCTGTTTGATTAATTTTAATTTATCATGAATTCTTCTGGAACTAGTACGATTCTATACGATAAATATGCGCGACAAAGATAAAACGGGGGGGGGGGGGTTAAATTGGATAAAGTTAACTATTTTTTTTATATATCTCTCTCTTTCTTTTTTCCTTTTTGGAATAATTTTGACCTCTGAGCTCTGATAATCTTTCATGGATGAGTTAGCAATGGAGAAAACTGATGAGAATTAGATTATTTTAATAATATATTTTTAAGCTTGAGTGGACACTATCAATATATTTTCTCTATAAATGAGCTGGAGCTTGTGTATAGTTTTTCATTTCAATTTACTCAAATGTTTTCTATCATTTTTAAAGTGACAGTGCTTTTAACTATAGATTATTTCATCAAATTTCCAATAGCATTGAACTCCGCTGATGAAAGGAGCAGTTTGATCTTATAGTATCTTAATTATTTTTCATGAACCATTTTTCCTTGCTTCTATATCTAATACATAGAAGGAAGTATTCCGCTCATGAAAATTCTCGAATTTCCGAAGTTAGTATGATGAATGGATGAAACATTTCGATATTTTCTAAGAAATATCAGCCGTTGTTTACTTGTGTGTGACCGATTTTTTGTAGTTATGCGTATTTAGGACTTCCATTTCGGAAAATTTTTCGAAGAACGCTCGCTCCTCATCATTAAACGCCGTCTGAGATTTTGTTCTTACGGCTTCAATTTCAAAGCATTTTTGGGAAGAGAAAACATTTCCGTGAGTCCCCCCTTCCTCAGTAACATCATCAAAATTCATTTACAAGTCAGTTTATGGAATTTCAATTAGAAAAATTTACCTACAGAAGGCCTCTGAACCTCATTTCATTAACATTACCACAAAGCATCTAAAACTAAGTTTTTAAGCTACAAGTTCTCTCTAACGTCATTTTAAAAAGTCTCACATTTCGCTTTAGGACATAAATTCCGAAAAATATCTGAGTAAAAACCATCGAGAATTTCACCCCCTGACATCATCGAGGGTCGGGTAAAATTCTACTTCCGGAGCATCAATTTCAAAAAACTCCCTGTGCCTAACATTACGAACGATGGCCTATTATCGCGCTTTTAGCACTTAAGTTAAAAAAATCCATCCCCCTAAAATTGCAGAAGACAATCTAAAATGGCGCTTAAAAAAAGTTCCGTTGAATGGCATCCGAAAATTCCTTCTCTAACACCATCGACGGGTAAAATAGCGTTCCATTTTCAAAAACTGACTGCCACGGTAAAGGTGGTTGATCTGCTATTGCACATTTAACAATTTAATTTTTAAAAACTTCTAGAGCCTCCGAACTATGTTACCGGACATAATCGAAAACAATCGCTAATATCGTGTTTGGAGTTTCAATATCGAAAAATTGCCACGGGAGGGTTCATTAAGTCGCTCCTCTTCCAAATGGTATCAAAGATCATCTAAAACCGCGTTATTAGACTTACAATTTCGAAAAAAATTTGGGAAATAAGCCCCGAAACCCGCTTTCTTAAGATTTGTCAAAGAACACTAATATTGTGTGTTTGAAAATTCAATTTCTATAAACTACCAGCCGGAGGGCCACTGAACCATTCCCTTTCTCTAGCATTAAGATAGTCTAAAACTGGCTTTTGAAACTACAATTTTTAAAAAGTTTCGGAGAAGAGCCCCTAAACTCTCCTTTTCCGAAGCAATTTGTAATTACCATTTTGGAGTTTCAATTTCAAAAATAGCCACGGCACTGTCACTATCCTCTGCCAAATAATACCAAAGATCATCTAAAATAGCGTTTTAGATCTGTAATTCTGAAACAGTTTCAGGGTAGAGCATACGAACTGCCTTCTCGTTCACTGTAGACCAAAGATCGTATAAAACAACATTTTCAGAGTTTGAATAATGAAACATTGCCATGGGAAGGCTGCTAATCCTTTCCTTTCTAAGAGATATTTTTCTTGCCACGCAGTGCAACTGAATTTCAAAAGAGGAAGGAAGACCTGATAATATTGTGGAACACATCTTGTTTGACAAGCTTAAAAAGTTTTTCATTTTATAAATTAAACGTAAAATTAAAATTGAGTAAACGGAAGGCATACTGAAATAAAGTGTTACAGGATTTTTGGCTGTAAATTACTTTTATTTAAAAAAATAAAATTTTTAATAAACATTGTTAAACATTATTTACCCTAGAAATGTAAAACAACTAGGAACTCCCCCGTTTCATATTAATTGATAACGAGAGAGATTAGATAATTTTAAAACTAAAAACTTATTAAACGTTTACTCGAAAAATCAGCATAATATTTTTAATGTTACGCTATCAAAACAATATTTTAAAACATTGCGTGGTAAAGCAAAACTTTCTGGTCCCTTCAATGTTTTTATAATAAATCGAAATCGAATTCTGATCTCAGACGAACATATTGATTTTATTTACTTTATTTAAATTTTAAAATAAATAAACTTTTACGGAGCAGTCACAAGGATATGATATACCGAATTTCTCCTTTTTTATAACAAAAATACTTTTCTTTCCGAAGCGAAAAAAATTGTTGAAACCGTAAAAATAATCAGTCTCGTCTTGTCTAGATTTTCCAAGCAATTTCACTCAGTCCTTGACCTGTTTGATTCACCCGAACTGCTGAAGAATTGTACTTTAAATGCATCATTTCGTTTTGCCAAAGAAGGATCAAGCAAGTTTCCGGGAGAGAGAAAATTACTTTTCTTAGAGCTCTGAGTCAAATTAAATCTCTGCCGTCATAATTGGATTTGGATTGGGTGTCGGGATTTGCTTCTCGATGTCAGTCCCTTTGTTCTCGTGCTTTCTCTTGTTATGCAAAGGTGAGGGTGCTCGACGTGCTAAAAAGTGCAATCGATCCAGGACACTTTGTTGCACTTAAAAACAGTTGGAACCGTTTGACACTTTGCATTTAAAAATAGACTCCAATAAGAAGCATCAACATCTTTAAAATAGTAGAATTCAAAAGTTTTAATTTTAATTGTTATTTTTTTTATTTTAAAATGAGAATTCTTATGTAAACGGGCTTTGGTTTAACACATAACTTTTCCCATACCAATAACTTTTACCGTACTAATGCAATTATGAATGCCTACTTCTATGGAAGCAAAATACCAGAAGATATCGTTTGCTTTGTTCTTCTTTTTATTAAATTTATCTATTTATTTATTTTGTAACAACGAAACCATACCCCTCGTGCCCTACAAAGTGTTATACGATACTCAATAACGTAAGCAAGAAAACCGCCTATACTGAAACGCAAATAAAAAAAATCTATTATCATATAGGGTAACAGCAACAGTAGTCGGCCATTTAAGAGATCTGTTGATCTTGACTAACCTATGCATTTCAACTATTGATACAGCAACAAAAACATAAAACTTTGAAAAGCACTTTTTTAATAGTGATTCACCAAATTGTTTCCGAGATTTAAAAAAAAAATCTTAAAATCCAAGTTGTTGTCAAACTCTAGTACAAATGCTCCAGTAGTCGGCCACAGAAATCTAGTGCTCGGCCACGTTAAATCCAGTAGTCGGCCGCTTCCTTTTCATTGATCTTATGTGATATGGGTGATTAAATTTTAAAAGCAATTTGAAGGAAAATTTACAGCGCAGCATTACACTTAGTCTGGTCCCATTTTTCGTGGTACGTCTGGTACTCGCCAGTGTAGATGATCTTATTTAGTGTACTTCTTGATACACCATGTGCTTTACTTATTTCTCTAACTATTAATCCATCATGATTAAGACAGTAATCTTAGCACATCACTCTCGGGATATTGATGTAATTTTCGTTTTTATACCTCAGATGCCTAAAAAAAGCTTTATTTTTAAAACTGCGCAAAAAAAGTTTTTTTTATATTAAAAAGAAAATGATTTAAAACTTTTTAAAAAGCTTCATATGGCATAAAGCTTCATAAGCATAAATGACGCAATACTTTTTGTTAAACATACTTGGCTCCCCACCATCCCTTTGTCCCAACGTTTCACAATTTTCGTTACCCCTGCCTTCCTCTGTCACACTATAATACACAAACATATTGTTACAAATGCTTTTGTGTGAACCAAAATATGAAAAGTCCCATTTCTTGTTCCCTCCCCCCCCCCGTGTCACTAACTGTTACAGTTTAACTAACCCCTTCTTCATCTTATCAAAGCGTGACATTCTTTCAGGCCGATCTCTAAAAAATCAACGATTTAATTTCGTGTTGTGGAAATAAATGATAAAATAAATGCTCTTGTAACATAGTATTACAAAAATACTGCATATTAGGGTGGAGCGAAAAAAACAAAGTTTTTATTTTCGAATCGTAATAGTGCGGAAAAGTTGCGATTGGTGAAGAGTTACAAAACAAAGCAAAAATTTTTGAAATCGGATAATATCTTCCGTTCCCGCAACGAGCCTGAAATTTTGAAAAAATGAAAATTTTCATGTGTTTTTAGCGATTTTTTAAAATTTTTGTTTTGATGTTTTATTTTAATGCTCTTGGACAAAAAAGTTACGTTTGGTGAAGCCGTCTGAAATTTTACAAAATATATTGAAATCGAATAATACCTTCTGATCCAGGAACAAGCCAGAAAAACCAAAAAATTATAAAACTTCAGCTTTTTTTGGGGTGATGAAAAAAAATTAAAAAAAAAATGTTCTCATTTCTTTTTTCTTTTTTACCCGGTATCATTGCGTAAAGCCTTTTAAAAAGCACTATATTACTCTTAAACATTAATTTTGTTCTTGATTTTTCAGGTATCTTCTAAACATGCAAATACCATTTTTTACAACAATGAAACATTTTCAAATAATCGAAAGTTATAAAATATTTTCCAAAATTTCTACAATCCAGTACAAAAATCCACTAAATAAAACACCCACTCCAAAAAAAGGCTAATTTTAATCACTAAACTATAAACAATTTTAATACCTAACTAATTATATACAGTTTCTTAATCCCCTTTTGTAGTCTGTGCCTTCTATAATTATGTTACCTAACTTAACTGACTACCCACAGAATCCTTTAACATTAATTTAATTAGAAACTTATTTTAAAATTAAAACTTCTTTAAAATTAAACCTAGTTAGGTTAGGTAGTGTATAGAATGAGACTGCAAAATGCAATTAAATATTCAGAAACTAACATATAATGAGGTAGGTATTAAAATAGTTTATCGTTTAGGGATAAAAAATATTGTTCATCTTATGAGTGAGTGTTTTGTTCAATGGATTTTTGTACTGAAAAAGTTAAACAAATTTAATAATTAGGTATGGGTATGAAGTTGTATGTAAATATTATGTATTATTTTTTTCTGTTTAGCTCCCAGTTGTTTTTTAATGGCGGTTTTGTTTTTAATACGCTTTTACTAGTTTCACATGTGGGTTTGTCAGTATGTATGTAACTCTGAATAAAAGATAAAATTCACGTTCTTTAAAAATATAAAAGTGATATATTTAATACTATTGTTAATACTAAAGGCTAAACTATATTATTACATGTTGATGTTATTGAATGCTATTATTAGTACTAAAGGCTAAACTATATTACATGTTGATGTATTATAAGGTGCATGTAAACTTATAATTTGAAATGGTTTAAAGCTTTATAGTTTGATTAACTCTAAAAGCGTATTTTTTAGTTTTTTAAACTTAAATTTAATTATTTATTTTAAAATAATTTTGTGTATGAAAAATTAGAAATCAACAAAATCTAAAATTTGTTTTGTCTTCTACACTAATACATTCCTTATATTTATGGCTTTCATATGAAATGTGTTCCAAAATCATCACCGAGATGCTTATAGTAACCTTTTAAGCACAAGTTTCTCTGCAATCGTGTTTCAAATGTTCAATTGTCATGATAACATGTTTTAACATTTTTTGCATAAGGCTAATAGGGGTGTGTGGGGCAGTAGTGCCCTCTCCTTGTCAAATGCTTTCCAATCCTTAATTTTTGTTACACCTTGCCCCACTTTGCCTGGGACTGTGTTACTGTAGGCACCAAGATAACCTTAAAGCAAACTAAAAGCAACTAAAAAGCAAAAAATAATAGATAACATTTACATAAAATTTTTTACCCATACCTAATTATTAAATTTGTTTAACTTTTTCAGTACAAAAATCCATTGAACAAAACACTCACTCATAAGATGAACAATATTTTTTATCCCTAAACGATAAACTATTTTAATACCTACCTCATTATATGTTAGTTTCTGAATTTTTAATTGCATTTTGCAGTCTCATTCTATACACTACCTAACCTAACTAGGTTTAATTTTAAAGAAGTTTTAATTTTAAAATTAGTTTCTAATTAAATTAATGTTAAAGGATTCTGTGGGTAGTCAGTTAAGTTAGGTAACATAATTATAGAAGGCACAGACTACAAAAGGGGATTAAGAAACTGTATATAATTAGTTAGGTATTAAAATTGTTTATAGTTTAGTGATTAAAATTAGCGTTTATTTTAGGAGTGGGTGTTTTATTTAGTGGATTTTTGTACTGGATTGCAGAAATTTTGGAAAATATTTTATAACTTTCGATTATTTGAAAATGTTTCATTGTTGTAAAAAATGGTAGTTTTGCATGTTTAGAAGATACCTGAAAAATCAAGAAAAAAATTAATGTTTAAGAGTAATATAGTGCTTTTTAAAAGGCTTTACGCTATGATACCGGGTAAAAAAGAAAAAAAAATGAGAACATATTTTTTTAAATTTTTTTTCATCACCCCAAAAAAAGCTGAAATTTTATAATTTTTTGGTTTTTCTGGCTTGTTCCTGGATCAGAAGGTATTATTCGATTTCAATATATTTTTCAAAATTTCAGAAGGCTTCACCAAACGTAACTTTTCCGTCCAAGAGCATTAAAATAAAACATTAAAACAAAAATTTTAAAAAATCGCTAAAAACACATGAAAATTTTCATTTTTTCAAAATTTCAGGCTCGTTGCGGGAACGGAAGATATTATCCGATTTCAAAAATTTTTGTTTTGTTTTGTAACTCTTCACCAATCGCAACTTTTCCGCACTATTACAATTCAAAAATAAAAACTTTGTTTTTTTCGCTCCACCCTACTGCATATACATATTTCTGGCTTAAAACAAACTTTAAAAAAGAAAAACAAAAGCTTCTGAAGCATTTAAGCAGCACTTACTAAAGATGCAAGAAGTGACAAAATAAACGAAATTTATATATAATTTACAAAATGTAATCGCTTAGGAAGTAAAAAAAGACAAGAATAGCTTTGTGGTAAACAGCAATTTTTGGTGATAAGGACCAAACGATCAAGAAATAAAAAACTATGTTATTGTTTATGTAGACAAAAGGACTGAATAAAACAGTTGATACAATTCATGACCAGACCAATAATCACGTTGACACTTGACTGGAATTTCAACATACATGGGCTCAAGTTATTTAATAACATAAAATAAAAATTGTAGTTTCAGAAATAATTTCTTCCAAAACTGTGCAAGTAAAAATACATTTAAAATTCAGCTGAAAATCTCAATCAACGCTCCATACAGCACAGAGTTTTCCACTGAAGCAAGGGTTATGTGTTTTAAATAAATTGAAATAATTGATCCACCAGTAAATAAAATACCACCATTTGCAGTTGTTATTCTTATCACCCGCAAAACTTCATAAAAAGCTCAAAAAGGAAGTTTAAATGAACGCCAAGATAACTTTTCTTTTCATTTTCACGAAAGAAAATTCTGACGAAAAAAAAACTATTTTGGACGGACCGAATGGGTATCGGTATGATTTGTGAACAGAAAAAATCTTTTAATCAAACGCAAATTAGGAGCGGGTTCTGTGATGGTGTGACAAGTAAATCCACCACCATTGGTATCCTTATCATACACTAGGTGGCCAAAAGTATCCGGACACTTTCAAAAATTCACATTTTTACATATAGCTCGAGAAATAAGTGATCAATTGTTCCTTAACTTTAGTCATACAAAATATAGGCTTCAGCGAACATTTCCCAGTTGAAATTAAATTACCCTTGCATTTGGGGGATGACAAGAAAGGGGGTTGAAAGAAAACCGCATTTTGACAATAACTCTTCGAAACTAGCTCGAAATAAGCTATAAATTTCAGTAATTAATTAGCGTACTATGTATAATTACTGTACAATTTTTTATGAACGTACCACTCTTACTTCCGAAGATATGAAACATTTTTTAAAAAACGGCAATTTTATTTGAAGGGTTTTCGCTCAGAACACGCAGAGTTTTAGATCAAACCTTATCAAAACTTCAGGAAAGATGACAAAATACAACAGAAAGAACATACTAAAACGGTAAATAAAAATATTAAAAATACGATGAGATATGAGCGTTAAAAGGAAATAATTTTTCACGGCGCATGCGCGAACGACAGAAATTTATAACTACAAAAATATTGTAGCTTGGTTTATACTGCATCTTACAAAAAAAGTTTCAGTTGAATATCGTAAAAATTGAAAAAGATATCAGCGATCTAGTGAGCTGTAATTCATTCATTCGCAGACAATACATAAATGGCGAGGGGTTGTCCAGAAATAGTGTGGTGGCAATCGAGCATTTTTTTCAATGTTGAATTGTATACAGTTTGAAAATTTATATTCTGCATAGAAGTCACATTTCGCCTTTTCGGCCAAAAAGACCTTTTACGTTGGTGGCCAAAAGTTATCCGGACACCCCTGAAACGTTGGTTTTGAAGGATGACGAAATAACCTTTAATTTAAAAATAGCTCTTTGTGGACAGACCCTCACTGTTTATGTATTGTCTGCGAATGAATGAAATTCAGCTCACTAGATCGCTGATATTATTTTCAATTTTCATGATATTCAACTGAAACTTTTTTTATAAGATGCAGTATAAATCAGGGTACAATATTTTTTTAGTTATAAATTTCTGTCGTTCGCGCATGCGCCGTGAAAAATTTCCTTTTAACGTTCATATCTCATCGTATTTTTAAGATTTTTATTTACCGTTTTAGTATGTTCTTTCTGTTGTATTTTGTCATCTTTCCTGAAGTTTTGATAAGGTTTGATCAAAAACTCTGCGTGTTCTGAGCGAAAACAATTCAAATAAAATTGCCGTTTTTAAAAAAATGTTTCATATCTTCGGAAGTAAGAGTGGTACGTTCATAAAAATTTGTACAGTAATTATACATAGTATGCTAATTAATTACTGAAATTTATAGCTTATTTTGAGCTATTTTAAAAGAGTTATGGTCAAAATGCGGTTTTCCTTTGAACCCCCTTTCTTGTCATCCCCCAAATGCAAGGGTAATTTAATTTCAACTGGGAAATGTTTGCTGAAGCCTATATTTTGTATGACTAAAGTTAAGGAACAATTGATCACTTATTTCTCGAGTCATATGTAAAAATGTGAATTTTTGAAAGTGTCCGGATACTTTTGGCCACCTAGTGTATAAAGCAGCATCAACTCGGAATCCAATATTTAGAGCCCTATGGTTGATATACTAGCTGAACAATTATATGAAGCACCTCTTATCATAAGCAACAGTTATTTGTTTCAGAAGTAAAACTTAAGTGGCCATATTTCTTGTGCATCACAATTCAATCTCCGGGCTAATTGTATGAAACTTTTAAACTGGCCAGTAAAAAGTGCTTGTTTAAACCCCACAAAGAATTTTTTGAGTGTTTTAGCTTGAGAAGTGTATAAGAATGACTCACGGTATGCAAGTAAAGACAAATTGATATTTATAACTCGAATTAAAGAGGATATTCGCTTCTGACCAGACTTTATCTGGACTTTCGTAGTCAAGGACAGGACGTTTAGTTAAAAAAAGGTGACGTTGAAGAATATCAATTTATTTCCATTTTGACATTTGATAATGTCTGTTTAGTGTTTTAAATTGTTTGTCTTTGTCATTTTGCAACTTTTCAACAATAATTCATGATTGTATTCAGTTTCTGATACGTTTCCGGTAAAAGCCGTAACTAATGCGTGATGTTGATTTCAATTGTTCGTTATTTTAAAAAGAAATCGCATCCTCACTTCGTAATGCGTTATCATAGTTTTTTCCACGACTACAGGCGCAGTTTATACTCTTCAACACATGCAGATGGATTCAACTTTCAGAGTTTAGAGCGATACTACGGAGCAGGCTTGGAGTCGATTACGAGAAAATGTAATCGATTACGATTACGAACATGAAAAATTTTAGATTACAATTACAGTCCTCTCCAAATCGCAATTCCGATTATAGCAATGATTAGGTTATATCAAAAAGGTAATCTATTACGATTATTATATGCCGATTACGATTTCGATTACAGATTTGAGAATATATATATATATATATATATATATATATATATATATATATATATATATATATATATATATATACAGAGAAGGATCCAGAAATAGCATCTAAAATTTAAACCTTCTTTAAAATATCATACAATATTGCATAACAACGAGTAATTTTAGTTACATTCTGTGAAGTTAACCATTTATTTATTTTGGTCAGATTACACGATTACAAGGCTAAATTACGATTATTGAAAGAAAGATTATAATTACACTAGGTAATACTTGATTAAAATTACGATTACAAGTGTCCCATTTGCAAATTATGATAACAAAAAAATGTATCGACGCGGATTACAATTACGTGATCGGCGATAACTCAAAACCTGCTACGGAGCCGTCTGTTGCGATGTGCTCTGCGGTCGATCTTGAAAACTATTGAACAGCGACGGGACGCGGGGAAGAAGCCGCCGTTACTCCGTCGCCGAGTCGAGAGAGAAGAAAGTCGGTGGATTTGAGAGTTTCGTTTTTACATATAAGTGGTGACTACGAAAATGTGTCGAAAATCCGTCATATCTGTGACGGATTTGGAGTGTCCAAGAGTCGTAGACACAAATAAGACCGTTTGATGATTCAGAGTAAAAGCACCGAAAATAGGGTACCTTTTGTTTTTATTAAACCGTTTATTTCAAAAAACAGGCTAGTGGCAAGTCGACAAAAGAGTTTTTAATCTTCGTTTAAAAAATTTTTAATTATGGCTATAATATTTTAAACTAAACTATACACAAATTTTGACAAATTTCTTAAAGCAAAACGCTTTGTAATCGCTATAGAATAATTTATTCTGATGATATAAATGTTTTCTCAAAATAAGAAATTTTATTCTTGACTGATTTTTGAAGTAAACGGTTCAATAACCATGATTAAAAAATGTAGTCAATCTATGCAAAAAAAAGGGCTAAAATCGCAAATCGGGATGTAGTTCTGATTTTTTAATATGTTGTTTGGGTCACCTAGGGTAGCTCAAATCTAAGTTTGCACCTTTCCAAACCCTGTGCTCGTTGCGGAATTCGCGAAAAACTGCGAAAATTTCCGACTTTTTTCAGTTTTTCCCTTGTAACTTCCAAACTATGCAACTTTTGATTATACATGTGAGTACCCGTTTTAAAGAACACTAAATTTTCAATAAATTGAGCCCAAGTAGCGCTCTGTAGAACCAATAGTTTAGGAGATATCGAACTTCGAAAATTGGTCATTTTTTGCGAAAAGTAAAAAAATTATGCTGCAATCGCATTTCAGACCAAATATCGATATAATTTCCTGCTCTACAAGAATAAAAATGGACATGAAGCTATAGTAAATTTAATTGGCTTTCATTTAAGCCCAAAAAAAAGTCTCTGGACTCAGTAGTTCTTCCACAATTACAAAAAACAAAATGTTCAAAATTTTTGATTTTTTCGAGAAATGAAAAAAAATCGTTTCTAATAAGAATAAGAGGCACTAGACGATAAGAAATACATAGAATGGTATAAATACATAGAATGGATAAGTGACTAATGGCCTAGATTTCCAGTGCTCAAAAATAGTATATCTCCCATTCATTCACGCTTCACCCACAAATTATGACACTGTTTTAACATCTCTTCTTGAGGCCAGTGCAAGAACCAAAGCTCATGGGCAACATACTTGCTTTGTGACATATGATCAACCTCTTTATATGAAAGCCAGAGACATTGTTGAGAACTGCGAGCATAACGATTTGAATACGGTGGTAGTGAGGTTAGGCGGTTTTCACATTCTTATGTCTTTCATGGGAGCTATTGGTGCTATCATGGCAGGTAGTGGTCTAAAAGAATTGCTCGCCACACTTTATGCAGAGAACAGTGTTGATAAAATTCTAAATGGACACGCATATTCTAGAGCTGTAAGAGCTCATCTGTTGACAAATCTTTTGTTGGCTCATTCTATTTTCAATAAGATTCAGCTAACTGATGAGGAAAAAATAATTATTGAGGAGATTTTGAATGAAGATGACAGATCAATGATTTGGTTGGCAAATGAAAATGAAATTGTTCATAATCTTAATGCGAAATGTAAGGCTGAAGTGGACCAGCAGGAAAGAAAAGGGCCCTTCTCAAAGCTTTGGGTGCAATATTTCAGGATGACTGTATTAAGAAATTCATTCAGGCTGAGAGAGCAGGTGACTGGGAGCTCCACCTGGACACAGTTAGCAAAATGCTTCCATTCTTTCACTCAGCGGCTCATTTTTTTATGCCAAAAGTGCACGCTTATACCTACAAGATATGAGTGCTCTGCAACAGCGAATGGTCCCAGAGGAATTTGCTAACTTCACTAAACAATACTTCACGATTCGCAGATCCGATAAATTTTGGTCAGGCCTGTGGAGAGACTTATGTATTGAACAGGTTCTCATGAAATCCATGAAGAGTCAGGGAGGGTTAACCCATGGTCGCGGAATATCCAATAGTGTACTTTCTCGGTAGACAGAAGGAATTGTGTACATGTCAAACATTTGCAAAGAACTGGAACGATTTTGGAACATTTTGTCGACACCAGAGCAACATGCCGATATAAGGCCAACTCATATCCTGAGAGACAATGCTGATTTAAAGAAGATTAATAACTTTCTTAGTACGCATTCTTTATTTCCAGAAATAGAAAAACTATTGTCTATCAGCAGTGGAATCGTGGCAGGTCCGGAAATTAATTGCCACTTAGCACAAGAAAAAGGAATTGAATCAGTGAAGAAACTTACTGGAAATTCTTTTGGTAAAGTTACTTGCAAAAGAAAAGAAAAGGTACTCACCTTGGGAACAGTTACAAGTTCCGTTAAAGTTCACAACAAGCGTGTTGATATTGATCCACTTATTATCTTTCAAAGATTGTGTATTACGAAACAGTCGGATAAGGAGTTGAAAGAACATTTCAAATTTGAATTGGCCCCTTATCCCATGTCTTTGTTCAATAATGAAGGGATGCGAAAAGGAACAAAATCTTCTTTCTTCTGCTCTTTCACTCCACTTGAGCAAAACATTCCAAATACACCCAGTACATTTGTAGTAGTAGACGGAGGATACCTTCTGCACAAGGTTATATGGCGCCAAAATGATTCTATCAGTTCAATAATTGATGGATATATTACTTACACATTTAATCACTTTGGTAGGACCGTAGCAGCGGTGTTTGATGGTTACCCTGAGGATATAGCTCTCAGAAGTACTAAAACAGCAGAACGATTGCGTCGCTACTCTGTTCTTAGTAGCAGTGAGATTGTATTTGACTCTTCAACGATCATCACAGTGCCCCAGGAGAAACTATTAGCCAACGAGAGCAATAAACGACGCCTCATTAACGAGTTGTGCCTTGCCTTTTAACATGAAGGCATTGAAACTAAAAAAGCAACGGAAGATGCTTACTGCATGATTATCCTAACCGCTCTCGAAAAAAGTACTTTTTACGAGAGCGTGATCGTGGCAGGAGAGGACGTGGACTTACTTGTTCTTCTCTGCGGTTTAGGATCAAACATTCATAATGTTTATTTCCAAAAAAAATAAAAAAGGTGACTTCACTTGCACACAGTTTTCAGCAACTTCATTCAGTGGAGGAGCCATGGAATTGCCTAAAGTATTCAAACTGTTTCTTCACGCATTTAGTGGATGTGACACCACATCTGCCCTCTACTGGCAAGGAAAGGCAAAGCTATGCAGCATTTTTGAAAAGAGGCAGAGTTTGATTCATTTGGTTGGTACATTTCCCCTTCCAGATGTTAGCCACGAAGCCATTGCCAAAGTAGGGCAAAAATGCCTTGTTGCTTTGTACGGAGGAGATGCATTCACCGATACTCTGCAATGTCTTCGATTCCAACTGTTTGTTAAAGCAGCTGCCAATGCGAAGGTTAACTTGGCCCGTTTGCCCCCAACTAAGGATGCTGCCAACTTCCATTCCTATCGTACGTACCATCAAGTGCAAAAGTGGTTGGGGGTTGAGAAAGATGCAGTGGAATGGGGTTGGTCAAAAACACCCCAATGGCTTAATACCAGTCACAACATTATGTGAACCAGCCTCGCCCATGCTCCTGAAATTTTATCGTGCAAGTGCAAAAAAGGATGCATGGGAGCATGTTCTTGCCGCAAAGCCGGACTAAAATGTTCTGCTTTGTGCACTCGGTGCTCTGGAAAAAGTTGCAACAACGTCCATCCAGTTACAATGGACGAAGAAGAGGAAAATACTGATAACGTTTCTTTCTTAGACGATTATCTGGAGCAAGAGCGAAAACCTTCCTTTTCTGCAGTTTCGAGATACGAACACAGCAAACAAGGACCCTCAAAAAAAAAATTAAACATTGATTGAAATTAACCTTGAAGAGTTTTTAAAGAAAGAAAATATTTAAATATAATGTTAACCTTTTTTTCCATTCTATGTATTTCTTATCGTCTAGTGCCTCTTATTCTTATTAGAAACAATTTTTTATCATTTTTCGAAAAAAATCAAAAATTTCGAACATTTTGTTTTTTGTAATTGTGGAAGAACTGAGTCCAGAGACTTCTTTTTGGGCTTAAATGAAAGCCAATTAAATTTACTATAGCTTCATGTCCATTTTTATTCTTGTAGAGCAGGAAATTATATCGATATTTGGTCTGAAATGCGATTGAAGCATAATTTTTTCACTTTTCGCAAAAAATGACCAATTTTCGAAGTTCGATATCTCCTAAACTATTGGTTCTACAGAGCGCTACTTGGGCTCAATTTATTGAAAATTTAGTGTTCTTTAAAACGGGTACTCACATGTATAATCAAAAGTTGCATAGTTGGAAGTTACAAGGGAAAAACTGAAAAAAGTCGGAAATTTTCGCAGTTTTTCGCGAATTCCGCAACGAGCACAGGGTTTGGAAAGGTGCAAACTTAGATTTGAGCTACCCTAGGTGACCCAAACAACATATTAAAAAATCAGAACTACATCCCGATTTGCGATTTTAATGTCTATTTTGACTGAACTAGTAACGGTGTTTCATAAATCAATGACCGACACTTGAGTAAGATATTTGAGAAGCGTGTTTGTATTTAGTTTA